>JAVGVS010001047.1:0-40972 GCA_032718565.1 Distichodus sexfasciatus
AACCATATCAAAAGTATCAATAATAATAATAATAATAATAACAGCAAAAACAGCTTAACATACTCCACAAGCCGCCCACGTGTGTGTGCATGCATGTGTATGTGTGTGCGCGTGTGCATGTGCGTGAATGAACGCACTCTTAACGTCCTACGTGTTTTACTTGTGTTTTGTAGCTGTGTTTTATTGACTTCAGTGAGGCGTTACATTGGCATTCGCATGACGTTGTTTACCACCAACCTGCAGCAGAAGCCCGTCGCTTGGTCGTTGGTTCACTCATCTCTGAAGCCAGCAGATCTGGCTGGGAGACCAGGCAGGGAGGTGAAGGAGCCTTCCCCCTAAAGTAATGTTGTTATTCAAGGAGAGGAGAAGGAACCTGTAGCATGTTGTTGTCCGGTGAAGTTCTAGACCTGCTTAAAAGGAGAAAATAGGATTAACTGGACATAGATTACAGAGGTTACGGAGATCCACACATTCATAACGTTACAGAGAGAGAATAAAATACAACTAGAGAGGTAGATTTTCTGAAGAAAATGTGAGTGGTGCTTGCCGTGGCAAAACTTGGGCCTCAATATTACAATGTTTCCTTCAGTTCTCTGTGAAAAACAACATTTAAAGTGCTGGTATAGCAGTGACATGACAATAAGACAATATGTTAGAAATTCTTAGAAAATATATTACCATTAGCTAATGGGAATATGCAACAGGCATTTTAAAAACACCAACATTACCATTCAGTTTAAATTTACAAACCAAGTTTTTGAGGGCTAACAGATAACACAGACACTGTCCTGATGTAATAAAAAGAGTTGCAGTGTATTGAAGTGAACCCTGTCACGGTCCCGCCC
This sequence comes from Distichodus sexfasciatus, assembly GCA_032718565.1. NCBI lineage: Eukaryota > Metazoa > Chordata > Actinopteri > Characiformes > Distichodontidae > Distichodus > Distichodus sexfasciatus. The sequence goes on from JAVGVS010001047.1 coordinate 846, forward strand.
AACCTAGACGGGACCGTGCCACGGTGAACCCAGATAAGTGTCTGTGTGTTGTTTCCTGTCTTCGGGGTTCACTTTGGGGGGGCTGTTTGCTCCTTGTGTCTCCTCAGGTTAGCCTTAGCTTTCTGTGTTAGCTTGCTCCTCACTTCTGGGTTCTGTGTCTGCACTGCATGCCCTTCTGAGTAGTTCACTATCTGTTTAGAGCGCACCCCATTTCCTGGTATGTTGTTTGCACTGCGTGTTCCCTACCTAGTAGGTTAGTATGTGTGTAGAACACTCCCGCGCTTATTATTGAGTTCAGCTGTGTCTCGTTCTGCCTTGAGTTTGGGATTGGTGCAAGCACTCGTTTGTTGAGTTCTGTGGCCTTATTTAAGTGAGTTTAACCCGTTTGTCACCCTCATATTCTGCACTGCAAAAAATCAACATGCAAAAATAAGAAAATAAAACATAAATTAAGAAAAAAAAACTCAAATCAAGCAAAATTATCTGCCAATGGGGTGAGAAAATTTGACTTGGTAAGATGTCTTGAAACAAGACTAAAAATCTTGTGACAAAGAAAGTTCTTACCATCTTAAAATAAGAAAAAGAGTAAGTAAACTTAGATAGTTTAACTAGATTTAAGCAGTACATACGTCTTGAAAACAATGCAAAAATAGTAAAACCTAGCATTTTTCTCTTTTTATTTTTGGTTGGTCTTAAAAACTCTTGGTAAGAATGTCTTGATATGAGAATATATATAAACATTCTAAGAGTGTCAGGCTTATTCTAAGAGAACGTTTTAGTTTAAAATAAGTATTTAAAGTCTTAAAATAAGATGGAGGTCCTCTTTCAATCTAGACTATGGTGCTAAAAATAAGATGATAAATGTGAAAAAGAAACAAAAGCAATAAATCAGGTACAACAAATATGCTCTTAACATTGCTTTATTAACTCAAACTGCAAGTAACACAAATGACTGTCCAAAACTGCAATCCAATGCATCACATTACAGCAATTAGAATGCCTATAAAACAAAGCTTAGTAGATAGGTACATCACTGAGACAGTACTTAATATAAAAAGAAAAGAAAAAAATAAAGAAAGACAAAACTGCATTTTTGTTCTGGTTTTAACTTAAGAGCCTGTAAGGGCTTGAAAAAAATAACTGCAGTGAACGGTAATTTGTCAAGACCTAAGTCTGATTTAGAACTTTTTCACTACTCCCCATTGAACTTTTTCCACTCTGAAATGGCTTTCTTGTAGGACGAAGTTGCATCACGGGCATGGATTGCATCTGAAATCACTTCTGTCTGAAGCACAGACAGGACAGTTGCAACACACTTTGGGTACATAAGATGAAATGCATAATAGTATGCCATAAGGTAGAGCACACCTTCATGGAGGTCTTCTTTTGCAAAAGTTGTAACAGGTGTAGTACCAACGGCCAGCATGCAGTTGTTCTCAGACACAATCAGAATGGGACAGGAGAGTGCTCTCCCCTTGAGGAAGGAATCTGGGTTTTCTGTTGACTAGAAACACAAACACAAAAATAAATGAGCAGTGCAGAAACACTACACTATTCCTGTTGGTCTTGTAGAAGTAAAAAAGTTAATGCATGTCTTACCTCAAGGATGTGCAGCATTGCCTCACTTGCTTGTCCCATCTTTTTTGGCGGGGCTACAGGTGACGGAAACATCTCTGGAAGAGCCTTCATCATGGCTATGGAGTGTTTCACTATTAAAGAGAACAAACAGTCTTGATTAATTTGTATACAATTCTGCATTTTAAAAAATGTTATTTTGATAAAAAGTTATAGAAAGTACTGGACTTGTTTTTTTGTTGTTGAAAGTAGATTCCTTTGAAGACATCTCAGTATGCATTTTTAACATAGAATACTTTGTTTAAAATGAATGAACAAAGCAAACCAACACTAAACACACCATGATAACGGCCATAACTAGTAGTTACAAATTTATGTATTAAACTCAAACTTTTCAAACTAATCTCAGTCGTTTACTGATTTCAAATCTGACACTGACAGCAAGCAAGTTAAAGTAAATTATTAGTTGATTTTGCATATTTCAAGTCTTCAAGTAGCAAAGGCAGGTAGTTTACCTCCATCCAGTGTCATTGGTGGCTTCAAAACTTTTTTGTAAACACCATAGAATTGAGCTTTGCTGTAGAAGTTCTCCCAACGAGCTTTTAGTTTTGGGATGAATCTGGGGTTTCCTTTGTCAAGAATCCGGCCAAGTTCATCCATCACCTGAAATAATCCCACACACACATTTGTACATACAATTGAAGCAAATAAGACCTAAATATTTATTATCAAATACTTTACTTACATGATCTAGTTCTCTGAAACATGGATATGCTTGCAGTAGTTTTGACGGTCTGTCCTGATCCTTCAAAGTATCTGAGTTGATGAAGGCTCTCCGAGAATCAAACTCGAGGTCAAGTAGGTGAGCAACTGCTTCCTTGTTGGGCTTTGGTCTTTTACAGATCTCTTGGAGAGTACGGTAATGTCTTGCCTGGCTTTGTTGACTATCAGTGTCAGAATGGTCTTCATCTTTTCTGTGGTCAGTCTGACTGAATGGTCTATCTTGGTCAGCTGATCCTCCTTGTCAAAAAAGAAACCAGTATAAACCTTCTGATCTACAAACTTTTTAAAGTGTATTCTTAATATTTGGTACACTTACCAGCAGGGGATTTTGTGCTCTCTGATGGTGATGTGCTGCTCTCTCCTGTGTCCAACATTACAGTTGAAGCACTGCTGCTTTCTGCTGAATCTAATGTGCAAGTGCTTGAATCACCATCATAGCTATCAAAATCAAGGCGCTTTTTCTTTCTTCTTTGTGGTGTTGGACCCTGTTTCGTCTTTGGGGTTCTTATGTTGTGGAGTCTTTTCAATAATTGCTTGAAGACAGAATCCTGTTTAAATATGATACAAGGTTGTACAAACAGAATAATTACAACAGAAAATACATACATACAGATACACACATATCTCATTACTCCTGTCACATGATCCTTTAGAAATTTCCATAAACAGACATTATAGAAATGAATACTTATAATATACATATTTAGCAAGGATGCTTTAAATTGATCAAAAGTGATGATAAAGACATTTATAATGTTACAAAAGCTTTCTATCTCAGATAAATGCTGTTCTTCTGAACTTTCTACTAACCAAAGAAACCTGAAAAAATTTTACTCAGCTGTTTTAACATAATAATAATAAATGTTTTTTTGAGAAGAAAATCAGAATTCAAAATTTGTCTTTTTTTTTTTTGCTGTACTTTGCATCAAATAAATGCAGGCTTGGTGAGCAAAAGAGACTTTAAAAAACAGTAAAAATCTTACTGTTTAAAAAACTTCTACATATATTCTATATATATGCACACACACACACACACACATAAAAATCACAAGTCCTTAAACACTTACCGAACTATGTTTGCAGTTCACAGAGTCATCTCGAAGCATGGGATAATACTCGACCAGTCGCTTTGCCATTGCAAGGACATCGTTTTTGGATGGATACATATAGTCAGTACTTGATGCTCTCATGATAGACACCATGTTGGTCACCGTGTTCCTCACTAATCGACAACGAAGTTCTTTCGAAAGTCTGCAACCTCTTTCTTGCCCAATGCACTGCAGATCAAAATACTCTTTTCTAACATGTTCTAGTTCACTATCTGTGTAAAGAACATATTCAGGGTTTGGCAACCGCAAGATTCTTGGAGGATCCAATGTATTATGAGCACTGGGCTCTTCAGAAGTGCTGTGGCTTGTAGTCGCTGGGATGTCAGGCAGTGTGTGTGCTTGAGCTGTAGCCAGAACTCTGTCATCCTGCTCCTTGTTATGAATGACTCATGTCCCTGCTGAATTCAGATGAAATTTATTACAATTATTATAAACACCAACTTCAAACTTGTTATTAGAACACTCAGGAATTAAATAATATCAACAAAATATTTCTTCTTGACCACTGCACCAGTACAGGTCACCCATTTAAACAGCTAATTCGGTTACTTACACTAGAAAACAGTAAACTGTTACTCAGACAACCACTTTAAATCATTAAGATGTTTAGTCTGATTGTATAAAATTATGTAAACACTGCTGTCCATCACCTTTAATTTTTGTACACTAATATTTAATTCAAAAATAATATTACTGTTTGAAAAACTGAGTAAAGCTTTACCTCCTTGTCTTTATGAAACATCTCCCATATACACTGCTCACAAAAATTAAAGGAACACTTTAAAGAAACACATTAGATACATCAGATCTCAATATGAAGTTGGATATCTATACAAATAACGACAGGGCAATGTCTTAGGAACAAAAGGATGCCAAGTCTTTTAATGGAAATAAAAGTTTTCAGCCTACAGAGGGCTCAATTGTGTAGACACCCTAAAATCAGAGTGAAATGAAGATGTGGCAGGCTAGTCCATTTTTTCAAAAACTTAATTTCTGCAACTCAAAATGCTTTTCAGTATCTTGTGTGGCCCCCACGAGCTTGTGTGCATGCTTGACAACGTCGGGGCATGCTCCTAATGAGACAACGGATGGTGTCTTGTGGCATTTCCTCCCAGATCTGTGTGAGGGCATCCCTGAGCTCTTGTACAGTCTGAGGAGCAACCTGGCGCCGCCTAATGGACCGAAACATAATGTCCCACAGATGTTCTATTGGGTTTAAGTCAGGGGATCGTGAAGGCCATTCAATTGTTTCAATTCCTTCATCCTCCAGGTACTGCCTGCATACTCTTGCCACATGAGGCCGGGCATTGTCGTGCATTAGGAGAAAACCAGGACCTACTGCATCAGCGTAGGGTCTGACAAAGGGTTCAAGGATTTCATCTCGATACCTTATGGCAGTCAGAGCACCATTTCCTAGGCAGTAGAGGTCTGTGCGTCCCTCCATGGATATGCCTCCCCAGACCATCACTGACCCACCACCAAACCTGTCATGTTGAACGACGTTGCAGGCAGCATAACGTTCTCCTTGTCTTCTCCAGACTCTTTCACGTCTATCACAGCTGCTCAGGGTGAACCTGCTCTCGTCTGTAAAAAGTACAGGGCGCCAGTGGCGGACTTGCCAATTCTGGTGTTCTTGAGCAAATGCCAGTCGAGCTCTACGGTGCTGGGCAGTGAGCACAGGGCCCACTACAGGACGTCGGGCCCTCAGGTCATCTTCATGAAGTCTGTTCCTGATTGTTTGGGTAGAGACATTCACACCAGTGGCCCTCTGGAGGTCATTCTGTAGGGCACGAGCAGTGCTCAGCCTGTTCCGCCTTGCACAAAGGAGCAGGTGTCGGTCCTGCTGATGGGTTGAGGACCTTCTACGGCCCTGTCCAGCTCTCAGAGAATAACCGCCAGTCTCCTGAAATCTCCTCCATGTTCTGGAGATTGTGCTGGGAGACACATTAAACCTTCTTGCTGCAGCACGTGTGGATGTGCCATCCTGGAGAAGTTGGACAACCTGTGCAACTTCTGGAGGGTTAAGGAATCGCCTCATACTGCCAGTAGAGATAATTACTCAAGCCAAAACTAGCACGAGTGGAAAACCAGCCAAAAAAGATCAAGAGGGAGAAACTTGAAATGACCTCCACATGTAAAACCAGTCCTGTTTTGAGGGTTTTGTAATTGTTGCCACTGTAGTGCACCTGTCGTTAAGTTCATGAACACCAATACAGCTGAAAGTGATTAACAATGCCCTCAGCTGCTTAATCAACCGGAAATTATCAGCCAGGTTTAATTGATTTCATGCCAGGCCCAATAAAAAAAGTGTTCCTTTAATTTTTGTGAGCAGTGTAGTTTTTCGTCGTAAAAAGTGCTCTGGTCCCGGGAAAAGATCACGAATGTCGTCACGTGACAACGTCGGTAACACTGCAGCACTGATGTTTGCGACTAAGATGATGAAAAAACACACACGCATATTGAACAATCGTGTAATACAACAGTTTTTATACACATGTAAAAAAAAAAAATACATATATGTTATTTTTACAATCCCACTAAAGTCTAATTACAGTTAATATCAAAAATGAAGGTTATATAAGGCATTTTTGGTAAAGACCAAACATTCCTAAGACTTTTTATAAATGTACTTAAATATATTCAAAGTAATGTAACTGTTACATATCTAATTTCGGAAGTTAAGTTAATGTGTACCTTGTAAAGTGGACCGAGCCACTGAATCAAGCTGCTCCATGAATGCCATCTGAATGAAAAAAAGATAAAAAATAAAAGGACTGCAGCTTACTTTTTTTCTTGGTTAAGACATCAATTAGCAAAATAAAAGGAATACACACAATAGCCTGTAGTTTGTTAATATTTCTGCCGCACAATTTGAACATGCTAATTGTCAGGCCGTTTGACTTTCATGCAAACATCTATGAAATCTAAATCATTTGGTTAACTTAAAACGAAATTACAAATAAAATAATACTACTAATAATAATTAAAATATTTTTCGTCTCACATACCTTTGAGGCGCTCAAAATGATGAAAACCGCGAAAAACTGGTGTGACTGTAACGGTCGTACGTTCAAGTGACGTAAATTTAAGGACGGATCCATATTACTACATCCGTAGGGTTTTGCTTAAAACCTGTTAAAATGATAACAATATAGCATTTCAAAATATAATTTATTTGAATTTGCTAATATTTCCTCTTAGTACTACTTTCCGTAAGTGTTTTACAACTTTAAAAAATTAAAAGGAAAAATGCTTTATGATTTCACCTCCGTATTTTATGTACGATGGAATATTCCGCCACCTTGATTGGACTAAAAGTTGGAATCACTTCCTTTCTACTGATTGCTTTCAGTGGGACGGACGTATACAGAGAATGTGGTAAAAATCGTAAGACTGATTCGCTTTTTCCACGTAAAATGATTTGGCGTTGTGTTATTTGCTGCCTGTTTGTGGCATTGTCATTAAGAGCTTTGCTGAGTCACATAAACACTGTGCATAGTTCCAGCCCGGATTTTCATGTGGTCTGTGGGATTGATGGTTGTTCTCAGGAGTACAGAGTGTACAACTCATTTTACTATCATGTCAAACGGAGGCATTCTTCGCATTTTATCAGTCACAAATCCAGGTCAAGTGGAAGCCAAAATGCAGATAAAGCTAAAGGGAACAATTCCCATGCATCTGCATCCGCAGATACTGGAATCAAAGCGGTAGGGAGACTTTTCGAAAATTTCGGTGTCCCAATACAGCCAGATGCGTCTAGCATCCCAGGCACTTCGAACCTCGAGGAAGCTTTTAACTGCAGCTGCGACCCAGCACCAGACATCACCGCTCCCGCCAGCTCTGATGATGGCGCTGCGTTTACACCTTGGACTGCACTAGAGGAAGAAGTCATGCACGTAAGTTAACAAATTTTACTAATAAAATATTTCTTTCATGGGCATATCCGCATAGTCTGTTGTTAGAAAAAAAATGTATTGTTAGCAAAAAGATAGTATTAAATCGTTAATAGTATTTACTTCATTACCACTTGCCAAATAAATACATTCAGATACATGGATTTATAAATAATGAATTTTGTCATAATAGTAACAATAAACGGGATACTTCTAGAACCAAGGCCACTAAAAAAGTGTATGGGCACTGTTGCACTTTATTGCATTATAGTAGATTTATTAAGTTATATTTAAAATTAAATAGGTAATTCAGTCTTGAAATAAATTATTTCATTTCCAGCAAGAAGAAGGTGATGCAAATGATGAGCCTGAAGTTGATCAACTGAGAAAGCAAGCTGCTGCCTTTGTACTAACTTCAAGAGAGAAACACTCCCTTCACCAGGTGAGAGTTTATGATGTAAAATTATGGTGATAAACCGTAATCTTACCTACTGTTTCCTAATTGTGTATGACTTTCTTTTAAGTTATTTCTTAATTATTGCTTTTTCTTTAGCGGGCTGTCAGTGACATCATTTCTGGGGTGCAGCAGTATCAAGCCTCACTGTTGGAGTGCCTTCGCAGCCAAATTACAGATGCCATTCAGAGACAGTCGGGAGTCACTGATCAACTGATGAGTGAAGTGCTGGACGTTTTTAATAATTTTAAAGACCCTTTTGACACAGTTTCCACTACATATATGCAAGATGCAACACTAAAAAAGCAGTTCATGGTAGTTGAAGCAGAAGAAATTGAAATATCTCAGACTGCATCTTTGAGGAAGAAGGGAGCCTCTCAAGCTCTAACAATAAAAACTAAATGTTTTTACTATATTTCTTTAGTTCAAAGTTTGGAACAACTACTTTCACTACTTTCACTACTAGCAATGTTTGACAGCGGACCAAGGCAGAGCAAGGATGGATTTTTCTATGACGTTATTGATGGGGATATTTACAAATCACATCCACTGTTCTCTGTGAGACCCAACGCCCTGCAGCTTATCCTATATACTGATGAGATAGAACTCTGCAATCCTCTTGGTTCTCGTGCCTCAAAAAACAAACTTCTTATGGTGTACTATACATTGGGCAATATAAATCCAAAACAAAGGTCTAAGTTAGCTGCCATCCGTCTACTTGCTATTGCTAAATCAAGTGACATCTCTCAGTGTGGTGTAGATGTAATTTTGCAGAGAATACATGAAGATTTGAATTTGTTGTATAATGGTGTGAACATCAAAACTGCTAAGGGGGAGAGAACAGTGTACGGTGCAGTAGTTTCTCTCTGTGGTGACACCCTGGCTCAGCATGAGCTAACAGGCTTTAAAGAGGGAGTTGGGTTTGCATTCAGCAAATGCCGACACTGTGAGTGTAATTTCGAAGACATGCAAGTTTACTTTGATTCAGACAATTTTGTCAAACGATCTTTAGATAGACATGTCAGACAATGTAATGAAATTGAGAGGGCTGCTACAGACTTTTTGAGAAACTGTTTAAGAACTACTTATGGAATTAATAGAAAAAGCAAACTGATTGAATTTCCAGCCTTTGATCTCATCAGGCAAACACCACAGGATATTATGCATGTGATATTAGAAGGAGTGGCACCACTGGAAGTCAAAACTGTACTGAAACATCTTGTGCTGTCAGGGCAACTGGACTTGGACACATTGAACAGTGCTATTCTAGGATACCCATACTCAACTGATGTCAGAGACAAACCTTGCCCTATTACTGTCACCACATTGTCATCAAATGACAACAAACTAAAGCAATCATCTGGGCAAATGCTTGTCCTCCTAAAGATCCTACCATTTATATTGGACAGCTGTGAAAGAGATGAATACTTTCAAATCATCATTGAGTTAATAGAGATTGTTCAGATCTTATTAAGTTGCTTATTAAGCAGCATTTGAGTAATGTGAAACGGTTATTTCCTAAGAACAATATAACACCAAAGCAGCATTATTTGATACATATTCCTCAGCAGATTGAAGATTTGGGTCCAATGTTGAGACACGTGTATGAGGTTTGAATCTAAACACTGTTTTTTTAAACAGTGGTCTTGTAAGTTAAATTTCAAGAATGTTTGCAAGTCTTTGGTTAAACACAATCAGATGTTTGAGAGTTGTCAAAATACCAGCCCTGAGAATCACCCAATTTTTTCAAAAGATCTACTAATTGGTCCTGCATCTGAAGTGGAAAATTTGAAGTATGTGCAGGATAAAATGAGAGATTTTTTGGGTGTAGAAAATGTGCATCATGTGATATCTGTAAAATATAATATGAGCTAAGTGGCAACAAGTATTCGTGTCAGAAGTCAGTGATCATAACCGATGTAATTGAAGGTGTTTCTGTGTTTGGGCTCATAAAAGACATATACATTGCAAATTCTTTATTGTATTGTTTTGAATGCCAGGTTTATAATACAGTGGGTTTCAGTTGTGATTTTGCATCTTATGAAATTGTGGTTCCAAACCTTGCTCAAGCCACTGAGATAGTGGATGCAGTTAAAATTGTGGATTATACATCATATTATGCAGTCAGTTGTAAGAACCGTACCTACATTCCTCTCAGGTATTATCTGGGCGATGTGTGTAAGATTTACAAGTGCACCACTGACGATTAATTTACAGAAAAACAAAGAAAAGTAGAGCCATTAAACAGAAACATGTGGTTTAAGCATCTTGTTTTATTTATTTTACATTGTAGTCCCCATTTCACTAAATGACTGCATGGATCTAATAGAAAATGTAAAGGATCCAAACTCTAATTTACTGTACGTATATTTGGCTTCTGTTGTAAAGGAAAAAAAAGTAACGGCACGTTCAATTTTTGAGATTTATACTGGACGCTGTTTTGTCTACAAGAGGTTATCAGTGGAAATGTACACTGTCAGCATCAAATAAAGTGTTATGCTTCTCTGATTTGATTCTCTGTTTTTGTTCTCATTTGGTTCAAAAGTGAAGTAATGTAAAATAAAAAATATATATTTTAATTACTTAATAAAAATAATAATTAAAATTGTGTCAGGAGTCCTAAATAGTGTTATCTTAAAATAAGAAACATTGTGTTCTTAAAATAGGAAAATTTGACTTGAAATGTTGTTTCAGGATAGAGCGTGTTAAAATATAATGCTCACTTTAAAAAGTTACTTAATTCATTGAAAAAAAACATTATAATTAGCATTTTTTTCTAAGTAAGAAAATTCAAGTCTTATTTTCTCGAAACAAGCAAAATAATCTTTTACATTTAATTCTAGGCTAGTTTATTTATCTTGGGAGAAAAAAAACAAGATTTATTGGCTAATTTTAAGATTTTTTGGCTTGTCAAGATTTCATTTTTTGCAGTGTAGCAGAGATGACAAAGTTTACCTTGACTGTTATCTGTGTAGGGGGTTATGAAATGACTCATTTTGTGGTTTTGATTAGATATTAGTGGAATTAATCATCTGATGTGAAATGGTGCTATAAAAAGCATTTTCATCAAGTCAAGTCAAGTCTTCTTTTTGAAACATCCACCGTCCATTAATTTGTGTTACTTTTTAATACACAGTACATATTTTAACATTCAACCTTGTGCTCTGACATCACTTGAGCCAGGACTTAAATGCTTTAAGAGCACTTAGTTAAATACTTCTAACATGCTAAAAAGCTAATTTCTGAAATAATTACTGTACTCTATTTTATAAAAATAAGTAATAGTAATAATATACAGTACATTTATAATTAAATCTATTATTTGCTGAGGCCACTTGCCACAGTGATTTCAAACTGTTTTCAATATATTTAGTTAAACATTACTCACATACTACCAGGCATATTACACATTATTTAAAATAAGCGTTGCTGCCTTTGTTTCTTTGTTTTATTAAAACATAAAGTACATTTCTAAACAAATCTGTTATTCTCAGAGGCCACTTCCCCCATGACCTCAAACTGCTTTTAAAATACTAAGAGAAGTAAGCTTTGTAGAATGTGAGGACAGTGTGTCTAAGTTTCCTTTGGGTATTATAGATTTGTTTAAATATGCACTGGACATTTAAGGACAAAAAATATTTCTGTAGAATAAGTCAATGATAATTTGAAATATAGCCACAAGCTGCAAAAAACTTGATCATGAAATCATATTAAATTTATGTAGTGTTTTTATCGCCCCCTATTATTCAAACAGCAACATTGTGTATTTCCTTCCTTGATTGGACTTATGGCTAATAAGACATTTCCATATAGCATTTATAGTGCAGCATATTGTTCAACTGGCTCCGCTGATGCTAGCTGGGCCAAAGCAGTCCAAAGATACAGCTGCTTAATAAAGTAAATAGTTTGAATTTCTTTAGCCACAAGATGACCACATTACTCCACCTATTGCACAAGGCCACTCACACGCTCCTCGCACTTTTGAACTGACCTTTATCAGACTATTTGGAAATAGTAGGTAAAGATCAAAATCATAACAGCTGAAACAATTTCAATTAGAATGATAAAAAGTGTTGTTCTAGTGTTCACAATATGATTTTACTAATCAATAACAAATAGCATCAAAATAAATAATCATGTCAACCCCATATACAGGTATCATGTACAGTAAATTCAGAGTTGTTTGTGGTGAGTTTGTAAATGTACCATTTAACTCAAAATGATTATGTTTGTGAAAGCAAGAGTATGTTCACAAATAATAAGTAGTTGATTGGTTTCCACTTGTTATCAAAGGAGATCAGCAGAGCATTAATGAACTCTGTTACAAGATGAAAATGGCTCTAATATGATTTGAGCAGCTAAAATGACTTCTTTCATTATTAAAGCATATTGTCCAGCTTTTTTAAGAGAACACTTGTTCCAGTTATTTTTTACTTTTCAGACTATAATTCTGACTAATCAATAACAATTTCCCTAAAACCTGGTGACATGTGCAGTAAACACAGAGGTTTTTTCTTTATTAGCTGCATTTGAAGAACACTAAAGGACTTGCATCGATAGCAACAGGACTTCTGTTCAATTTCTTAATAGCATTTTAACTCTCATTCGAAAGGCTTCTTCATTTCTGATGAGAATTCAGCCTTTTTGTCTCTAAGAAAGAAAAGTCCTTTTGCTTACGGTTCAATCCCTTAAGATGACCATGTCATGGACGACTGAGAACTGAGAAAACTCTTTTAACTGACACCTACATCTTCCACTTTCCATCAGCATGTTTCTCATTTGGCCTGACAGTTTAACATTTCAACCTTTTTGGAGTTAGAGTTCTTCACAGCAAAAAGACCAGTGTTAAATTAACTCCCACAGAGTCATTTTCAACACTTTTTCAGGGTTTATATAGCTCCACACTCTCTAGAGTTAAATTAACATTTTTGAAATAGTTAAAGTATTTAACACTGTGCCAGAGTTCATGTTTTAACTCACAAAACAGAGTTAAAATAACACTGAAGAGACTGAACAAGTGACTCTGCTGAGATATAGTTTTTAACCTTCTGGTTAGTGTTGGCTTCACTACCTATAGTGTCAGGCTTTCTACACTGAAAAGTGTTAAAATTAAATTCAGAGAAAGAATTATATTACACAAAATACTTTTTTCCCCAAAACTACATTTATTTTCTCTTCAAAACATTGTGAATGAAGGAACAGTGTACATTCTCTCATCTGAAACATTGTATGAGCTTTGAATGTCAAACAGTTTATAAAACTTTAGATCTGACATTTTCACTATACATCTCTCCTCAGTATGTACAACTCTGAATGCATGTAGATGGTTATCAAAACACTCTATAAACAGCTTGTTTGTCAAGAAAGAAAAGTCATCTTCAACCAAAAGTAAATCACTTATTTGGCGAAAGACAGGCATGTCTTCTTCAATTGCACTGCAAATAACAAGTCCAGCTCTATACTCTACACCATCAACTTTAACCCAAGTACTTGAGAAAACTTCTTTTGACAATATTGTTTCAAGTATTTCATTATTGACCACATTCTCATCTCTGAGTGAAAAGGATTTAATTGGCCCATACTCCCTTTGTTTGAGGGTGAATCTTTCCCAGTGATAAGCAATGGCCATCTGATGCTTTTTAGCAAGTGATTTGGTTATGTTTTTAAAATTTTTTAAATAATTTTTGAACAACTTGTGTTTGGCTTCAAACCTCATGGACCACATACATGTAGTAAGGGACCAATTTTTCTGATTGAAGATGGGTAATGGATCATAAAATGATGCTTCGGTATCAAGCTTTTGTGTGGATACAGCTGCTTAAACAGTTTGTGGTGGTCAATAATTAAGTTCCTTAAATATGTTGTCTCGCCTACAGTGAGAGAAGGTGAAAAAACAATATTCATTATTTCAAGTAACAACAGTAACAAATTCCAGTTTTGGTTTTCAGCAGGAACAATGTCCCCAAACAAAAGCGGGACGTTTTTCACAAGACATAATGTCTGAATAGAATTTAAGCCAATGCTATTGCCAGTGCTATTCAAAACAATCTTTGTTGGACGTTTTTTTCTATCTAAAAACCCATAATCAAAACTGTAAATCCTGGAAAGCAAGTCTTGCTCTGAAATAAAGTGTTGTGTGAGATATCCAAACAACAATTTCAACTCGTACTGAGCAACACTCTCAAGAAGATCATGCATAATGTCAAATGAATAATTAGAGCAAACATGGAAATACTCCAATGAATTTAGTGTAGAGTTTTTTTTCAAACCATACAGTGACTTCAGTTGTGGGTTTTCATGGAGAGACTGGCAATGCATCTCAAATACATCTTTTCCACAAAGGATCACCTTTGGATGATCCTCACTGTATACAGTTTGACAATCATTTTTCTCTATCAAACAAATGCGGCAGAAATGATGACTACTGAATGACTCATTAAAACCAAGAATTGTGTGCATCCCTAGATTATCTCCAGTTATTTGTGCAATTGTACCATATACTGGCTCATCAGAAATTGGAAGACTTAAACCCTGCCTTTCCAATGTTTTTACATCATTTATTAAAGGTTCCAGTATAAGATCAAAACTGTACCTTTGCAAATCCTGGGTGTGAAAAAGTGCTACTAAATGAATATTCATCAAAACCGAATTAAATTTGGGAGACAAGTTTCTTACTACAAAATACAGACACCCAATTTTGTGAATGCCACATTTTGAACCAAGGGGATTGGCTGTTTCAAAATCATCATAGTGTATTTGAATTTGTAATGCATGTCTCTTAGCTGTGAACAAAGGGTGGGTCTTAAAATAACTTCCATCACAGAAGTCCGAATAAGTATCAGGATCTGATCCACACTCTTTGTTCAGTAAAACGCAAATTTCAAGATTTCTGCACATGAACTTCAGTGTTTCTAAAATTGGCACATATATAAACTTATCCTTCACAGGTACTTGATCATAAGTACCAGATTTCTGATTTCGCCTGCTGTCATATCTTACACCCAATGTTATTTCTACTGGCTCAACCACCCCCCATTTTTGGTTGAAGTATTTGTTTCATTTCCATTCTGTATTTAGATGTGAAAATGGATTTTCAAATTTTTCAAAGCATTCGTTCATCACAGAAAAATTAGGACCATCTTTAGGTAGGGCAGAAATAACACTGTGCTTTGCGCGTGATCGGATTTCACTTGTTAGTTCCTCCAAATCACCCACAATTGAGGATACCAAACTATTAGAAATCCCACTCCCTTGTAATTTGGCCACAATGGATGCACACATTTCTTTGGTTGAATCTTTACTGAGCCCCAAGTAACTGCTCTCAGGAATAACACTGGAAGAACTACATTCATTGTGAGGATTACCTTGATCCTCCCAGACATCTGTCAGAAATGAACTTGCTACTGGCTCATTAGGGGAAGGTACAGCAGCTGAAGTTTGAGCAATTTCCTGAACATTGCTATGAACACTATTAAGGTGCTTCCGAAAGCCTGCATAAGTCAGAAACTGAAGCCTGCAGCCTGGCTGAGAACAAAACAATTTGAACTTTGGTCCTGGATAGTAACCATGTTCCACTCTTGAATGTGAAATCAACTGCTGGCTGATGGCATGCAGTTTCTGGCACATAAAACAGCTCAACATTGTTCTAGAGTCTCACAGAGTATGAGTGGTATTGGCTGGTTAAGCAGCCTGGCTCTTAAGTCTCTCACTCTGGGTGACTCCTTCATTTTCCCTACATCAATGTTATACACTGTTGTCTGCATGAATGTGTAGAAGTTAACCAATGCAGCATCATAGAACAAATTAAACACAAAATGTGCTTTGAAAAGTTCATCAAATGCCCCAAGTGAGTGGCTCGCCTGGCATGGAATGAGATGCTTATCCATTGTGATGTAGAAGGTGTCAATCTTGCACTTCTGATGCCCAACAGCAAGGAGGTACGGTTGCCGACCTTGCTGATTGCGGAGATGCTCTTCCAGACTGCAGCATGACTGGTGTTGACATAAGGAAACAGAAAATTATTCACAGAAATAATGTGCAGCTGCAGAGAAAACTAAATAAATGTAGAAGAGATATATTTATATGAAATGATACATAATATGAAAAAACTTTCATATTATTGGAATTTCATGATATAATTATCTTATGAAAGACTATAAGTCTCTGACTTGCATCACTTGCACGGATTTTTGGAGACCTTTGTCCTCCTGGTGGTGGTGGAAGCAGATGTAACAACAACAACAGCGATGCCATTTCTTGGTCAAAGGCTGAAGATGAAAAGGCACAAAATGAAAACCATTCCATCAAATGTACAGATCTGTTTTACAATGAAAACAGGGAGCAGCTAAGAGACTTATCAGTCTTCCATCTATTGCTGAAAGTTATCTAAAAGTATATCAACTTTTAGAGATACACAAGAAGAAGAAAAAAAACTTGATAGGATTATTAGTTAAGGATCATCATACAAAAAACAAACAAACAATGCTTTGTTTGACTTTATATTTCATTCTAAGATCAAAAATAGAAAAAAGTGCACAGAGCCAAATTTAATTTGTCTTAACTGTGTGAATTCAAATGTTAAAAAACACAAACAAAATTAGTATTTGCCCCTGAATGCAGCTTTCACCTTTAATATGCAAACAAAAAATACAACTCACTTGTTGCATCATCAAGATGATTTTCTGGATGACCTTCTGCTGACTGCACCAAGCGACGCAACTCTGGTGTTGAAGTGAGCTTCTTAGCCTCTTTTATGACATTTGGCCTGAAGAATGTATTCCAGTTCTGAAGCAACCTGGAGGATGTGTCGTCATTGAACAGGAGAGTGAAGTCCTGCTCCACCTTTAAGAAAGGAAATTGTATTTGAAAGAGCTGCTAGCTCCAAATTCCAAACCATTTAAAACAAATGAATTCTAACTTACCAGTCCTTTCGTATCCAGGAATCTTGGAAAAGTGGATAGGATATCAACACTTCTACTTGGGTCATTAACAAGCCTTTGACGATGCTGAAAGGTGTCTTTCATCTTCTGGAAAATCACAGAGTTGTCTGTAGTATGGTTGAGCAAAGACATGGCCTCCTTACAAGCATCCCCGTCAAGCTGGCTTATAACATTCACAGTCCTTTGGAGATTTGGGCCACCTGAAGAAACGTCTGTCAGCCTATTAGATGGTGTTGGAGATCCACGACGAATCTTTCTTTGGACAGTTTCAGACGCCAAGAAATGTATCCTGTACCACTTGCTGCATCATAGAAGTGTTCCTGGATAAGTGAAAACACAAAATATTTTGTCAGATTTAGCTCATAACAAAATATCAGATAATTTTAATATCCATCATGTTAACAATTTTGTGTTGTATCAATAAATATTGACTATTACATAGCCTTTGTCTGCATATGGATCCTTGAGCGAAGGGAACAGTATCACAATCCCCAAAGCATACTCCTCTCTGATTGCTTTTGGGGGAAGGTGCCTGAGAAGAGATTTTTAGTTATTTAAATTTAGACAATTAACATACATTTATCTGTCACAAATATAAAGAACACAACATGCAGTAAATACATACCCATGACTATCAATCATGTGAGCCACAAGTATGTTAACCATTTGTCGTCTCGTGGCATCCTTCATGGTGTTTGTTGCTTGGTATTCCTGTATTACCTCTTCACCACCAGACTTGCTTCTTAAGACAGTTTCAATTAACTATTAAAAATGAAAACAAACATTGAGAATAAAAAACCTGGTGATAAGGAACTTTTCTAGAAACTTGAGTGAAAAAACAAAGCACAAGAGTCAAGCTTTGTAGCCACCTGTTTAGCAGATACTGCAGCAGTGTTGTCAATTCTTGGTCTCTTGCACGGGACCTCATCTATGATTATAGTCGAGGCACTTGAGCTGAAGCTTGAGTTTGAGTCAGACAACTCAGAAGCGGAAGACATGTCAGAGAACACTAAATTAAAAAAAAAAAAAGTCAAATAATTTGTTCTATTGAGTGTAATGTGCTTGATTATACCTTTTAGTGTATCTCACCATCATCAGAGAATACTGTTAACAGCACGTTGCCTTGTCCAACAAGGTCGCTGAATATTTCTGCATCAACCTCTGTCCCTGTTGCATCCTTGTAACTAATATTTGCATCAGGTGGCAGAAAAAATCTCTCAAAGAGCATGTGAAGACAGTCAGATGCGTGTGTCTCACGCTCATTGCGTGAGAGTTGGCGGCCCTATGTGAAACATCGGCAGGTTTGAAGACGTCTGAAGATGTCAAACTGCATGTCAAATTCCACAAAAAATGAAACAATAGAGGGGCATTAATACCAGCCTCAATCAACAGTTTTCTTTGTTTTTAATCACTAACAGCTTGAATGTGATCTGTAACATTGATATCGTTAAAGGCTATTACCAGTTTGCATGGACCGCTAGCTAACATTAGCTATTAATTGCTAGCAACAAGGGCTAGCATATTTTCTTCAAACTCGTTTAAATGCACGAAATACATTTCATAGCACCAGGTTATAACTATTTCAGTAA
Source organism: Distichodus sexfasciatus (assembly GCA_032718565.1). Classification (NCBI taxonomy): domain Eukaryota; kingdom Metazoa; phylum Chordata; class Actinopteri; order Characiformes; family Distichodontidae; genus Distichodus; species Distichodus sexfasciatus. Next base: position 19,188 of record JAVGVS010001047.1, read on the forward strand.
GTTTGACTTAATTCCACTTACCCTGTAGAACTGTATGCAGGTGCAAAATCAGTACCGTTCTTGCATGTGGCTTCAACCGATAAAGTGAAATGTCCACGCTAGTGTCTGGGAGAGCGGGGCTTAACTTGAGATCAAAATTAACTCTACACAGAGTTTTGAAGTTATTAAATTAACTCGTGACAGTGTTCAAATTTTTAACCAACCTCTTTACAGAGTTAAAGTATTTAGTATTTAGAACAACTTTTCACTTGTGTTTATTTTCGACAAGACTTCTTCACGTTGGGTTATATTTCATTAGATTTAGGTTTAGTTAACGGCTGACCGATATTAGGACTAGGGTGAGGTCTCGTGGTTATTTTAAACAAGGGTTGTGGCATTTTCAGGATATTGTACCAGTAGGTTTAGGACTAGTTTAAGGCAGACAGATATTATTGTTAGAGATGAGTCTTGTGGTTATGTTCCTGGCATCAAATATTAGTGTTATGTATCACTAAGTTTAGCATTAACATCAAGGTGATGGATAATAAAGAGTTAGAATGAGGCCTAGTCGTCTTGTTTCTAGAGGGATGTTGCATTTTCACTGTTAAAATATTCCCATGGGCAAAGAGGTGGAGCAATCCAGCAGCTGCACAGTAACATAAAATCAACTCAAATATATAACAAGAAAACAATAAAGCTACAGTGGAACATGAATAATGCATACAATATATATACAAAATATACATAGACATTTGAATCAAATACAGAAAGGCTAATTTGGTCATGAAAATGTTTAAGAGTTGTCCAGAATGTTCAGGAACACAACCATGTGAAGACGTGTCTTTTGGCTGAACTATCACTTTAAGGAAGAGAAATCTATTTTGGAAGGTCACATACTGCATTGAGGGGTCATCCTAACCTGGCCATGACACCATAGTTGTAGGTTAATACTGCATCCTAATTGTCTCTCTTTCTACTTCTACTTCTAGTTTAAGGTTTATATTTAATGCTCCATTTCTAGTTTAAAGTGTATATTTTATATTCTATTTCTACATTGTTTATTTCATGTGCCCTATTTGTTCTGTTGTGCAGATTTTAACCCAGATGTCAGACATTTCAACATCTTCCAGATCATTCACTTTATGTCATGAACACTTTCTGTTTCTCTCTCTCACTCCTCCTCCTCTCACTCCTCCTCCTCTCACTCCTCCTCCTCTCACTCCTCACGTCACGTCACTTCAGCAAACACAGAATCAGGAAGTCACTCTCACTCCGTTCAGAGAAACAAAACTGATCTCAGAGTTCTGCTCGTTCAGTCTACAAAGTGCAGGAAAATGACCACTGTTTCTCACGATGAGTTCATGTGTCCAGTGTGTCTGGAGCTACTGAAGGATCCAGTGACCGTTTCCTGTGGACACAGTTTCTGTAAGGTGTGTATTAACGGCTGCTGGGATCAGGAGGATCAGAGGCGAGTCTACAGCTGCCCCCAGTGCAGAGAGACTTTCACTCCAAGACCTGTTCTACGCAGAAACAACATGCTGGCTGAAGTGGTGGAGAAACTGAAGAAGACAGAAATCCAAGCTGCTTCTGCTGCTCACTGTTACGCTGGAGCTGCAGATGTGGAGTGTGATTCCTGCACTGGAACAAAACTCAAAGCTGTCAAGTCCTGTCTGATGTGTCTGGCGTCTTTCTGTGGAACTCATATCAAACCTCACTATCAGTCTCCTGCCTTTAAGAAACACCAGCTGGTTAAAGCCTCCACAAACCTGCAGGAGAAGATCTGCTCTAAACATGACAAAATGATGGAGATCTACTGTCGTACTGACCAAAGCTGCATCTGTTATTTGTGTATGATGGAAAAACATAAAGGCCACGACACAGTCACAGCTGTAGCAGAGAGAAAGAAAAAGCAGGTACAAAATCCATTCTTTCATATGTATAAACCAGATCAGATCTACGTGTCAGCAGTGTGCCTCAAGTCATCAATTAAAATGATATAATTACGGTAAATGGACACGTGATGAACAGAGTAATAAACTAGTCAGACGAGTCAGTGCTCTTTCACTCAGCCAACACCCATCTAGCAGAGTAATAAACTAGTCAGACGAGTCAGCGCTCTTTCACCCAGCCAACACCCATCTAGCAGCCTGTTTCCAGCTTTACACAGCTCATAGTACACTTTAGACTCTGTAGAACAAGAGGAAGTTTTAACTCTTTAACTGCTGTAAGATGGAGCTGATCCCTAGTTGAAGATTTCTGATCTTAAAAGAGCTCTTTCAAAACCTCTTTCAACTGCTCTGGAGTCTGTTGAAGTGTCCAGATATTTCACATTAAACACCAGGATGTAATGTATGTGTCTCCAGAGTGAGTTAAAGGAGCTTCAGACTGGATGTGAGCAGAGACTGCAGGAGAAACAGAAGAAGCTGGAGGAGGTGAAACAGGCTGTGATCACTATTAAGGTGAGTAGTGAACAGAGAGCTGCTGGAGCAGATATTACACACCTCAGTCAGGACACACACACACACACACAGGGTGGAGAGCAGGTGGTGAAGGTGGAGAGTAAGAGAGGGAATGGTGGTGGAGGTGTAAATGGCTCTTGTCTCTGTGTCTCCTAACAGCGCTTTGCACAGGCAGCAGGGGAGGACTGTGAGAGGATCTTTACTGAGATGATTGGCCGGCTTGAGAAGAAGCGCTCTGAGGCCACAGAGCTGATCAGAGATCAGGAGAAGGCTGAACTGAGTCGAGCTGAAGGAGTCCTGGAGCAACTGGAGCAGGAGATTGCTGATCTTAAGAGGAGAGACGCTGAGCTGCAGCAGCTTTCACACACAGAGGATCACATCCATTTCCTCCAGGTAACAATCACTGTCTGATCTCCAGAGGAGCCTGTTCCTCACAAAGCTCCTAAAATGCCTCTTACCAAAAGAGCATCAAGCCCACAAGAAACATTCCTGTCTGCAGCATCACACTGGTGTCTTTGCTCTGCTTTGGTGGGAGACGCTTCATTCCTCTTCTTCTTCTTCTTCTTTCTCTCTGTAGAGTTTCCAGTCTCTCTGTGTCTCTTCTGGATCTCAGCTCTCCTCCAACATCTCTGTCCATCAGCGTCCCTCATTTGATGGAGTGGTCAGATCTCTCTCTGCTCTGAAAGAGAGACTAAAGCAGTTCTGCAGGGAGGAATTCAACAACATCCCTGCACATGGTAAGAGAAGCTGTCCTGCTCTCCAACATCATGATGGAAATATTGACTCAGTGACAATCAGAAGAGATGCAGTTTAGAAACACACTGGTAGATGTTGTTATTAGGTATGCACTGTGACATCAGAAACCGGATCGGAATCGTCTGATCATTGTTCTGTGTTCAAGTCATCGGTGTCAGACTGATGTTGAGATTTGTCTGATGTTTCCAGCTGATATTTGATGCTGCATTTATTGTATGTGGGAAAGGTAGCGCTTGTGTCAGACATGTCCAGAGTATCTTTTGTTGATGTGCTGGACTCACTGGTGCTGGACTTGCTCATGGTCAACATCAGATATCAGCATGGCTCCCATATCCCCATATCCTGCATCACTATTTGTTATGATGATATTTATTAGTAGTAAGATTCATCTTCTGTGTCTCCACAGCTGCAGCAGCTCAAATCATTTCACCAGAACAATCAAACTGCAGAGCAGACTTTCTACCATGTACGTAACACACACACACACACACACACACAAACACACACACATACATACACACACACACACATACACACACACACACATACACACACAACCAGACACACACACACACACACACACATAATAACACACATACACACACACACACACACACTCACACAAACATACACACACACACACACACATACACAAACATACACACACACACACACACACATACATACACACACATACAAACAAATACATACACACACACACATACACACACACACACACACACACATCTACGCACACACACATACACACACACAACCACACACACTGATTTTGATCATGTTCATAATACAAAAGTGTGTAAAATGTCCATTTCCGATCATTATAAAACTAAATTAAACTAGAGTTTAAACTAAAATCTTTATTTATTTGTTTTTTAGATTACTGTCATTTGACTCTGGATCCCAACACAGCACATCATGAACTCATTCTGTCTGAGAAGAACAGAGTGGTGAGAGGCAGTGGGAGAGTCCAGCATTACTCTGATCATCCAGAGAGATTTGACTACTGTGCTCAGGTGTTGTGTAAGGAGAGTGTGTGTGGACGCTGTTACTGGGAGGTTGAGTGGAGCGGTCACTATTTTGGTGTAGGCATAGCAGTGTCATATAAAGACATCAACAGGAAAGGACTGGGTAAAGAGTGTTGGTTTGGAGGCAACAATCAGTCCTGGAGTCTGGTCTGTTCTTCCTCTCTCTCTTTCTATCACAACAACATTAAGACTAAGATCTCATCACCACCGTGCTCCAGAATAGGAGTGTATGTGGATCACAGTGCAGGAACTCTGTCCTTCTACAGCGTCTCTGATACAATGAGTCTCCTACACAGAGTCCACACCACATTCACACAACCACTCCACCCTGGCTTTGGGCTTTATTCAGGATCATGTGTGAGGTTGTGTGATGCTGAATGAAGTATCAGTGTTATGTTCAGTAATGATGGAGATTGATGGTGTGTTTGCTGCTTACACTATGTACAGTACACACTCTCACACATTTATTCTACACACATCATTATTCCCAAAGTTCAAATCAGAAATGCAGTGTAAGGTGTAAAACTGCTGTCTGTATGTGATCAACTGGATTTACTCTTCCACACAGCCTCCTTCATGGACATTACAGCAGTGACTCTTCACTCACTTCTTGCTTTAGCTTTATTCTTTTCTTCTGACGTCTGTTTTTAACTGGAACAATGTTGAGTTCAAGTTGTTTTGTTGAGTTAATAATTGATGAAGCTGATTTTTAAATCCGCTTATCCATCACCACCTTAGTGTAATCCTGGGACCAAAAAGTCATTTATTTAATTTATGTAATGTAGATTTTAAAAATACTTCATATTACTCATTTGGATTAAAAAGTTATTTAGGTGATAAAATAGAGAAGATATAAATAAGTTATGTTTGGCTCATACCGTAGTAATATTTGCTGGAGCTAGCGATAGGGATTGTGGGGAATGTAGTACCCAGTACATATTCAAAATGTTTTTGAGGTGTGTTTAAAGTAAATAAATCATAAAAGTAAAGTAATGTGTTTCATGAAGTTCATTATTCAAATTCAAATTCAAAATTCAATTCAAATTTATTTATATAGTGCTCTTAACAACAGTCATTGTCACAAAGCACTTTACATATAACCGACCTAAACCCCCCAACCAGCAAGGAAAAACTCCCTCTAGTAGGAAGAAACCTTGAGAGGAGCCAAGACTCGGAGGGGGACCCCATCCTCCTCTGGGCGACCGGGTGCACGAACATTAATGTACAACAAGCAATAGTTCAAGATGAGTTGTTGGTTATTTAAAGAAGCAAAGATACAAAAATAGTCCAAGGGATATTTCGAATCCCGGGCTGTTGAAGGGCCACTTGCAGGACCCTCTCAGCAACATTAAGCTGAAATTAGTTCAGTATTGTGCTGCTAAGTCAGTAGATGTCCATAGGGTCCAATCCCAGTTGGTTTCATGATGATGTCCCCATGGAGTCCTGGTGCGGGTTCAGTGGGTCAGGATCAGCTCGGTAGGGTTGACAAGGTCAAGCGTCAGCTCAGGACGTCTCCGGGGACTCCTGGTGAGTTCAGTTGATCAGCGTCAGCTTGGTAGGGTCGAGATGGTCAGTGTCAGCTCGGGGCATCTCCAAAGAGTCCCGGTGAGGGTTCGGTCAGCCAAGCGCCATCCCAGGATCAGCTCGGGAACAGCTCGGAAAAAGAAGAAGATAGAGGAGAAAGTTAAGTGCCCTAACCTAACCTCCGGCAATGCTAGAGTAGCTATGGCAGCCTAGCTAAGAAGGGAGAGCTGGAAGGTAACACAGACATGAGGGCTTCCAGGGGTCTCGGCATCACACCAAACCACCGTCTGCAAACTTGAGCGATCAGCAGAGTGGTAGGATGACAGCAGCAGTCCCCCCTTTCACCTTTAATCTCAAATGACCATGAACCCCCAGATCTCGCCTTTAACTAAGAAAAAGGGATTTTAATAACCAAAAGACTGACTAAACAGGTAAGTCTTAAGCCTTGACTTAAATGCAGAGATTGTTTCTGAGCTCCGAACACTAACGGGTAGTTTATTCCACAATTGTGGCGCTTTATGAGCAAATGCTCTTCCCCCCACGGTAACGTTCTTTATTCTAGGTATTACTAAAAGATCTGCGTCTTGCGATCGAAGCGTACGCGCCGGATTGTAAGTGCAAATGAGGTCACTCACATACTGCGGTGCAAGACCATTTAGAGCTTTATAGGTCAAGAGAAGTACTTTATAGTCGACACGAAATTTTACTGGTAGCCAGTGGAGTGAGGATAGAATTGGGGTGATATGATCATATTTTTTAGTTTTAGTGAGGACTCTGGCTGCTGCATTCTGAACTAGCTGGAGTTTATTTAACAACCTATTTGGACAACCGGAGAATAAGACATTACAGTAATCGAGTCTTGAGGTAATAAATGCATGAACTAGTTTCTCTGCATCTTGAAAGGATAGCACGTTTCTTAGTTTGGCAATATTACGGAGTTGAAAGAAGGCGGTGCGACTAATGTTAGAAGCATGTACATCAAATGAAAGATTGAAGTCTAAAGTAACACCAAGGTTTTTAACAACAGTACTTGGTACAATGGATAATCCTCCAAGACTGACCGTGATGTCAGATAGCTGACTTCTGGTGGCGTTAGTGCCAGTTAGAAGGACCTCAGTCTTGTCCAGATTTAGCTGGAGGAAGTTGTCCGACATCCACTTTTTTATGTCACATAAGCATTTTTCCATTTTCTGAAATTGCTGTCTGTCTTCTGGTTTAGCCGATATATATAACTGTGTATCGTCTGCAAAACAATGGAAACTAATTCCATGCTTACGAATGACTGAGCCTAAAGGTAGCATGTACAGCGAAAACAGCAAGGGACCTAAAACTGATCCTTGTGGTACTCCATATTTCACCCTGACGTGCTCAGAGGAATCACCATTTACATTCACATACTGATAGCGGTCTGAAAGGTAGGATCTGAACCAAGAGAGGGCCACTCCCCTGATACCAACAACATGTTCAAGTCTATCTAGGAGAATGGCATGATCAACAGTATCAAAAGCAGCACTAAGATCAAGCAGCACTAGGAGCGAGGCATAGCCCTGATCAGCAGATTAAGAGAAGATCATTCACTACCTTCAGCAGAGCAGTCTCTGTGCTGTGGTTGGCTCTAAACCCAGACTGAAACATTTCATAAATATGGTTTTCCTGCAAGAACGAGGTTAGCTGACTGGCAACAACTTTTTCTATTATTTTGGAGATAAATGGGAGATTAGATATTGTTATAGTTTAACATTACCAGGGGATCCAGGTTGGGCTTCTTCAGTAAAGGTTTAATCACTGCTAATTTAAGAGATTTGGGTAAATAACCAATGCTAATAGAGGAGTTAACTATTGCTAGTAGAGGTTTAATCACTACTGGAATCATCTCTTTGAGTAGCCTTGTTGGAACAGGATCTAACATGCAAGTAGATGAATTTGAGGAAAGGATTAAAGACGTTAGATCTGACTGGTCAACCGGAGTAAATGATTCAAATAAGATGACTGCAGTGTTAGTACTTGCCTTGTCAAGGCCAGCCACTGTAGTTACTTGAGATTTTAGAATATTCTGTCTAATTAAACAAATTGTTTGGTCAAAAAAGCTCGTAAATTCACCACTAGAAAACAATGTTGGTACAGTTTGAGTAGTAGTCTGGCTATCAGTCAGCTGGGATAACATGTTAAATAGAAACCTAGGATTATTTTTGTTATTTTCAGTTAGCAATGCTAGGTTTTTTGATTTCGCAGCTTTTTATTCTTCTGCAATCCATGGGGTTCAGCAGAACATTTGAAGTGGAACATTAAGTGGTAGTCACGTGTTCTTGCGGGTGCAGTCCATCGTGAGCTGGCAAAACTTACAAAAGAGTTGTTCTCCCGATTCATAAAAATCATTTGGTTATTGTTCTGCTCTAAACTTATCATTTACAGTCCAATTCCATTGTTTTTTGAGGATTTTGGTGTTTCAGCCTCTTCACCACAGCTGACCGATGATGTTCACCCCTCTGTGTCTGTGCGTTCGTGTGCGTGGAAAGCTGAGTCCGGCCTCAACGGGATCAGCGAATTATCAGACATTCCGTGTTTTACAACGGATTCCATTTTATACGTTGAATTCCGCAATTGTGTCTGCGTTTTCTGCATCGTGGGAATCATAGGACCCTGTTTATGCATCATTGGACACTTATAGTGACAGTACATTCATCGACAATGAGGTGAGCAACAAGCTGCAACCTGTTAAGCTGACACTTACCACTATGCAAGGACAGAACATGATCGTGAAGTGGGAAAGAGTAACCAGACCGAACCAGAGTGAGATGCCATTACCATTTAGGCAATGACCACACTTACTCTTTTCAGAAACCAGGGACGCTGTGTCATCCAGACAACAGAGGAGAAGGACTACCCAGAGTGTTATCAGTGCTCAGTACAAAAAGTCAGCATCTCTGATGGTATGGGGGTGCATTAGTGCATATGGCATGGGCAGCTTGCATATCTGGAAAAGCACCATCAGTGCTAAAAGGCATATCCAGATTCTAAAGCAACATATGCTCCCATCCAGACAATGTGTCTTTCAGGGAAGACCTTGCATTTTCCAACATGACGATGCCAAACCACACACTGCATCAATTACAACATCATGGCTTCATAGAAGAAGGCTGCGGGTACTGAACTGGCCTGCCAGCAGTACAGATCTTTCACCCATTGAGATCATTTGGCGCATCATAAAGTGAAAAATATGACACAGAAGACCTAGGACAATGGAGCAACTAGAATCCTATATCAGACAAAAATGAGACAACGTTCCCCTCCCAAAACTCGAGCAACTGATCCTACACAGCTACTACTACGATAACTTCTACTACTGTTACCCAGGTCACTGCAATCCAACAAACTGCATTTTCTGTGAATAAAAATTATTCTATATTGCCGTAAGGGTGTGATTGTTTTTTCTTAGTATTATGTTCAACCATGACTTCACCTCATGTGCATTCGCAGCACATTTCAAAAAGAGAAGCTGGATAGTAATCCACTGAACAATGAAGAGCTCAGTTTATTACCTAACAATAAAATGCAATCATATCAGAAGAAATTGTGCAGTAAAGGTGAACTTTGGTCCTCTACTTGGGACTGTATTTCAATCAAACAGCATGCCTAACTGATCCTCACACCTCACTTCTGCTTCTGTAGTGAAATGGCCTCGAATATTTGTAAGTATGGCACATTGCTGTTAAGCTAGAGTGTAACAGTAATTTTACATAACATTAAATGTAGTATAACTGTATTATAAAATTGTAGAACAAAAACTATTGTGGTGTAAATTCAAGCTTAGAGTAATTACAGTATTTAATATGTAATTTAATATGAAACATACAATGATCATACTATTTTGTGATTTATTGTGTGGTAAGGTTGAATGAATTTCATTTTCATTATTTGTGATTTTCAAATCCATTTTGTAACTCTTCTTGTAGAAGAGCAAAAACACCTTGAGGGTTATGACTTAGTGGCCGGTCCAAAGTCTAATATGGGAATGATAAAAGTTTTGGTTACTTATCAGTAAAATTAAAAATTAATCTGCACAAACATCCTGAACATTTTCTTTCTGCACTCGCTTAGAAAGACATGTCTGAATAAAATCTGAAGTTCAGACATGGTTTAGTTCATGCTTGCAGCCCTTCGGTTACAGTAAGAGAGGAAACTATGCCCATGGAAAAATCTAGTTATGTGACCCCACTTCTAATAGTTTGTAAGAGCCGTCTTTTTTGCTTAATCTTTTACTTTGTCATTTAATGATCATTAAATACCACAGTGCTTTCTTTCTGTCTAACCCTTTTCTAATGTGTCAGTCCAATTCCTAAAAGATAAGAAATTAAAATTACATTTGACAGACTGTAAAAAGCTGCAGTTAGTGGGGTATACTTCAATTATTATCACACAGATAAATTAGATAACCAAGAATTTACCAGTAAAGGTACCACTGTGGTACTCGTGGGGAGGTACCATCCCCAACACTGCTTTCCAGACGCTACAGAAAAGAGCTGCCCACAGCTCATTTGGAAAAATGCTGTGCTGTGTTCAGAATGACAAATACTCACCTATCTTTGTTTATGTTGGTGTGACAAAATGGATGCATGAGTGTAAAGAAATGCTTTAAAATAAAATTTAGATTGTTCACTGTTCATTCAGTGTTTCTCTGTTGGTAGATTTGTCTTGTTACACTGGATATTATGCTTATTAATATGATGTTTGTTTTTATTTTACACATATTCAGAATACATCCAGAAAGGAAGAAGGAAAAGCAAGAGTCCACCTCCTCAAAGTAAGTTGTATTGCTGTGTCAAATTTCACAGTCAAAGAAGGTTAAAAGAGTAGAAATGTAGTGAAAACGTCAGTAGTAGGGTTGTCATGTCAGTTTGTGTGGTTCAGGGAATAAGGCAGGATGCAGTTGCAAGTTAAAACAAAAAGGTTTTATAACAAATAACCAAAATAACAACCAGCCCAGTCCTGAAACAAATAATTACGAAAATTAGAAACTCAGGAATGCAGGTGGAAACACCCAGACATCTACTGAACTAACTCAAGCACAAGGAAAACAGTGAACAATCACCTCAAATAGGGAGACGGAGAGGACACACCAAACCCAAAACACAGACAGAAGAAAACAGTGCCCACTAGTGGCCACAGGAAGCATTCACGTGAAAATGAAAGCAAAAGGGTATAATTATTTGTCATTGTAAACACACCACAGCACAACACACACTGCACCACAACAAAATATCACCTCTGCATCTGACCCATTTGTGAAGGAGCAGTGGGCAGCTGATGTGGGTAGCACCCGGGGAGCAGTGGGCAGCTGATGTGGGTAGCACCCGGGGAGCAGTGCTTGGGGATGGTACTTTGCTCATGAATACCTCAGTGGTAACTACTAATCTGGGATTTGAACTGGCAACCTTCCGATCACAGGGCAAACTCTCTAGCTGTTACTAACTTCCATTTCATGTGCCACACTGTGGGACATCTAGCAAAAGAAATAACACAAATACACATAAAATGCTTCCTTATATACATGTCTCTGTTCTCATATCCACTAAATGTACAGTACACACATACAAAGGTACTCACTTACACCCAAATTGCCTACACATTTTGAAAGCGAGTGATTATTTGTCATTGTGAACACAACACAGCACCACACACACAACGAAATGTGACAGCTGCATTTAACCCATCCATGAAGGAGCAGTGGGCAGCTAACAAGCTCCCGGGAAGCAGTGCTTGGGGACGGTACTTTGCTCATGAGTACCTCAATGTTAACTTTACCAGCCCTGGATTCAAACCTGCGACCTTCTGATCACGGGGTGAAGACTGTGATATACCGTCTGCCTCATATCCTGTGTCATTTGCTGTTGGTTTTTAGTACTGGAAGGACAAAACAGTTGAAAAGTAGAAAAATCACAGTGTGCCTTGAATGTGGAGGTAACACAAAATATTATTGTGTTCAGTCAGAGGCAAATTGTTTGTGGTTGTTACAACTCCACTGTGGTGCTTCCCTTCCCTGCTTTCCCTAATTAGTCCCAATCATTTGTCCCTATTCAGGTCATTCTTCCTCTTTGTTTGTATCTCCAGTCTGTTGGTATTCTGATGGTCACAATGGTACTGAATACATCAGTGGTCTGGTTAGGATACTTCTATCTAGACCAAGAGGTCATGGGTTTGTGTCCTATCTTCAGCACTACCATTATTGGGTCTCCAAGTATGACCCTTAACCCCAAGTTGCTCCAGGGAGATGGTCCCTGAAGCTAGGAAAATAGAAGTCAGTCCACATAACACTAAATATATAAACATGATGAGTGTTCTATGTTCCTTTAAGTCATATGCAGATAATCAAACGTGAATCATGTGAGATATTCCTAAAATATTTTAGACCCATTTTGTACCCACGATTCGAAATATCCCTTGGACTATTTTTGTATCTTTTGCTTCTTTAAATAACTAACAACTGATCTTGAACTATTGTTTGTTGTACATTAAACGTTCGCGCGCCCGGTCGCCGAGAGGAGGATGGGGTCTTGGTTCCTCTCAAGGTTTCTTCATACTAAAGGGAGTTTTTCCTTGCCACTGTCGCCTCAGGCTTGCTTGTTTGGGGGTTTAGGCCGGTTATATGTAAAGTGCTTTGTGACAATGACTGTTGTTAAAAGCGCTATATAAATACATTTGAATTGAATTGAATGCTACACCTTCCGTGTGCATTTGCAGTGTCTGAGCTGAGGATCATCCTGCTGGGGAAGAATGTTGAAGATGTTGGCAGAGTGGGAAACTTCATTCTGGGTAGAGAAGTATCTGTGACTGAAGTTCCTCCAGCAGAGCAGCACAGCATGACGAGTGTTGGAGAGGTGGAGGGAAGACACATCACCCTCATCAACTTTCACCACTAGTTTAATACTCATCTCTCTGAGGAGGAACTGAGAGAGTGTGTAGCTGTGTCATCTCCTGGACCTCATGCATTTTTACTTGTGACACAGAAACACAAAGTCACTGAGGAGGAAGGAATAAGATTTAAAGACATGCCAAACTGCTTCAGTGATCAAGCTCATAAATATGCAGTTGTGGATGGAACAAGGCTTTTGATTAATTTGTTGGATATTTTCAAGGACATCATAAACTTAAACACTTAGATGACACTAATTACCGAAAACAGCTGTTTGAGAAAATTGAGAAAATTGTGAAAGATAATGGAGGAAGTCATCTCACATGTGAGATTTTTGTAGATGCACCACAACAAGTTTTTCCATACAAACACCAAACACTACATGAAATAAGCACTAATGTACTTCCTGAAGAGAAAAAGCGTTCTTTAAATCTAGAGGAACATATTAAAGAATGTGGTAAGTTTTCATTTAAACACTAAAACATAGGAATAAGAAATTAGAATTTTGTTGTTTGGAATTTCTGAAATTTGTTATTAGTGTATACCTGGAGCTTATGATCAGTTACTTATTTTACATTATTACATTATTAGAGCCATTTTGTTTGTATGAATATTTAATTGTGGAGAAAAAACGGTAAGACCTACAGCTTTGAAATTTGGCAGGTAGGTCCGGTACCTCACCCACTACTCAGGCAAAAAAAATTGCACCAAAATAAGCTATTTTGCAATTTTCCAAAAAAATAAGCATTTTGCCAAATAAATGTTGAACCGTAGCCCTGATTCTCAAAAATCTTATAGCATCTTATTCGTTGGTTTAAGACAAATTTTTTAGATCCTCGCATCTATTTCTGCCATATTTGATATTTCGCCAATTTGCATAAAATGAAATCCCATCTTTTTCAAACTCATCCCTGGATTTTTGTCCAATATGCATGCAACTGGTATCATTTGAATCCCAAGACACTCTTCTTTAATTATTATAGAACACATTTTTAATTTAGGTCTTCATTTTTTTGTAATATGCAAATAAATGGGCTCGGCTTGGCGTAGGACTGCAAACCCATACAGGCTCAACAGCTTTGAAATTTGGCAGGTAGGTCCTTGACTCTACCCAATACTGAGGAATTACAAAATTGCGGCACTTTGCCCTTATTTCAACATTTCAGACATCGCGTACTTCTCAGACAAAAAATAATAATTCCACCACTCTACCATTTGGTGGCGCTAATAAGCTATTATACGTTTTCCGTAATAACTTTTGAATCGTAGCTCCGATTCTTAAAAATCTTATACCATCTTATTTCTTAGGTCAAACAAATCTTAATAAACCCTCTGTCATGGGTGTGCGGTTGCGGTGAGGAGAAGGCAAGGGAACGAGGACACTGTTGCAGGCGAAGTGAAGAGAGTTTATTGAGGGAGGTGGAACACAAAAGGGGAAACAGTCCAAAAACACAAAAACAAGCACAAAGTAACAAAGGAAAGGTGAGGCCCGTGCTCCCAGTTGTAGCCGTTGGGGTACCGGAGCAGAACCTCCCGGAGTAAACCGGAACAAGCATAGTCCTCACGCTTGAAGACTCAGGAGGCAAAGAAGCAATGGCCCAGACTCTATAGCCTCCAAGACCGTCTGGCCAGCCGGGGGAAAACGCAATGGGAGACACGAGCCTAGGGAGAAAACACAAGAGAGGGACGTGAGCGTGAGGAGAACAAACAGGTAATCCAAAACGGAGAACAAAAACCAAACCAGATTCAAAAAGGTCCAAAGTGAAAGGTCCAAAGTGAAGGGGCAGAGCAGGAAGGGTCCAAAGTCCAAATGGAGGGGAAGAGCAGGAAGGGTCCAGGGTAATCCAACAAACAATCACGATGCGACAGGAACAACCACACACAATGTATGAGGGAGAGAGACTCAGACACACTTGGGTTAAACTGACTTAAATAAGACCACAGAACTCAACAAACGAGTGCTCTCACCAATCCCAGAACGAGACACCGCTGAACTCAATAATAAGCACGGGAATGTTCTACACAGATCCTAACCTACTAGGTAGGAAACACGCAGTGCATACAACATACCAGGAAGTAGGTGCGCTCTAAACAGAGAGTGAACTACTCGGGAGGGCACACGAAGTGTAGACACAAAACCCGGAAGTCAGGAGCAAGCTAACATAGACAGCTAAGGCTAACCCGAAGAGACAAGAGGAGCAAACACACACACACCACAGACACACCACACCAGAAGTGAACCCAGGAGACAGGAAACAAACACACAGACACTTATCCTGGGTTCACGCTGGCACGGTTCCATCTAAGATGGCCGGGACCGTGACACCCTCGTATCTATTTTTCCCATATTGGATTTTTCTTTAATCAGCATAACTAGTCAGCTAGATCCTGGATTTTTATCCAATCTGCATGTAACTGGTATTATTTGAATCCCAAGACATTCTTCTTTAATTATTAGTATATTTTTAATTTAGGTTTTCATTTGGCTGTATTTTTTTAAATAAATGTGCTCGGCCTCATATAGTAATGCAAATATGAAATCGTTGTCACGATCGGTGCATGTGTATTGCCGAGAATAAAGGACACAAATGCGGGCGAACAATTGCTGGTGAGATTTATTGAACAAACAAAACACAGCTCCTCCTAATCCGTGAAAATGATATTACTGCTCCAATGCAGTAAGAGGCAGTGAAGGTTAGCCGGGCAGCTAACTGGCTAGCGAAAAACAGCAGGGGAACTCACTGGTTCTCAGACTCAACAGCGGTCTCCAAGTCCAAAGTCCGAAGCGGCAGAGTGGCAGATGGCTGGGAAAACAGAGGAGCATAAACACACGCACCCATGACGACAACACATGACAAACAACCGGATCGGTCTGGTTTTATAGCATGGCTAGGCTAGCTAGCACCAATAGGGAAGTGACACACAAACAGGAAGGGGAAACCATCACCGATGACATGGACAAACCCGGAAGTGACTGGCGGGAAACTCTTAAAGGGACAGACACCCGTTGCCGGGACAATCACACACGACACATCAAACCTCAGGTTTAATACTCTGGCGAGTCCGAGCGTCGGGGAAGAGGCACAGGCGTGACAATCGTATTATTTAAATCTCAGCATATTCTTCTTTAATAGTTATTGAGCACATTTTTCATTTACCTATTCATATGGCTATATTATGCAAATTAATACTTTGAAACAAATTCAGCAAGACATATGTTCGAATAAGGAAACTTTACTATAATTTACTGTTTTTAGACACTCTCTTATAGTAATTATTAAGCACATTTTCAGGTATTTCTTTATATGGCTGCAAAGCTTCACTTCAAAGTCGATATCCCACTTGTTGGCACCATAATAAACTGTTTTAAAGTTAGCCTAATAAGTTTTGAACCGTAAATACGTAGAAAAAGATAAAAGATATCAAATCTCAACATATATGTGCTTCAATTCGTAAAAAACTGATAGAGCTGCAAACTGCATGGCCCCCGTAATTACTGCTTGCAGTTATATTTGAATATTTAGATTTGATATTTTGTAGTTGTTTGCAATAGAAAGTAGAGAAATGTTTCTGGAACCTTCCATAACTTTCCATGTATAGTGTTACGTAATAGAATTCTATCAATAAGTATGCATGTTAAATGTACTATGTAACAATAGAAGTAATACGCGCCTTACTTGTCATAATCTGAGGGGTATATATAAGATGTAAGAACGTAAAAGAGTTAGTTTCACATTGAATATGATAGAGCTGAGAGCTCAGGGGCTTTACAGTTTTTGGACCATCACGTAACGCCATGTAAAGTATCTTTGTAGTCTTAGGGATTCACTTCTTGCCAGTGAAACTCTGAATTGTAGTAAAGAAAAGAAGACGAAAGACAACTCAAGACTCAAGATTTTTTTTGGTACGTGTCACGTACAAAGACAACTCAAGAGCTCTCAGCAAATGAGACGGCGAGGAGCTGCTCTCACAGCCATGATGTGCACCATCAGGCCATAGTAAATGATTTGACACAACTTATAGGAAAGGATAATTAAAGCTATCTTTGATATATTCAGGAAGGATAAAGATTTTAAACCTGCTGTTCATCTCTTTTCCAGTAACTGAACCTCCTCCTGAGAGGTTGAACGTGGTGCTGTGTGGAAGTGATGCAGCAGTGAAGGCCTCCATCTCAGATCTGCTAGTGGGTCAGAGAGAGTTGAGAGCAGAGTCCAGCTCAGTGTGTGTGAAGAGGAAGGCAGAAGTGTCTGGACACCTGCTCACCCTGGTGGAGATGCCAGCTCTCCACAACACTCATCTCTCAGAGGAGCAAGTGATGCAGCAGACTCTCCACTGTGTCTCTCTCTGTCCTGCTGGAGTCCACGCTTTCCTCTTCGTCATTGCCGAGGGACGCCTCACTGATGAAGACAGAGCAGAAATGGAGATCATCCAGACAGTCTTTGGATCAAAAATGATGGATTATGTGATGGTGCTCTTTACCATAAAGCAAGCAAATGTCAAAATACTCAGTGACTACCTAGAAAGCAATGATGAAATGAAAACACTTGTTAGCAGATGTAGAAATGGGTACAGACTCATAGAAACAGAAGTGAGCGGAGATCTAAAAAAAATTACTGATGACTTGAAGTCAGTGAGAGTCAGCGAGCCCTATTCCCTCCAAATGTATGTAAAAGCGCATGTGGAGAGTGTTGTGTGTGAAATGGAGGCCAGGCATAAAGAAGAGCTCAGCAAAATGGAGAATGAAATCCAAGAGTTAAAGAGGAAGCTGCAGAGTGATGGTGGGTGAACTGAAGTATTACAATTCTCTGTAAAAAAAAAGTTTTCTGTTTTATTCAAACTTAACTTTAGTACTATTAAAACTAGAAACCTTTCCATAGTTGACCAGTAGTAGTTTAATTTTACCTCACAATTTTGGTCAATTTCCACCTATATTGTGGTTTTTTTTAGGTGATGAAGAAGAACAGTCACATTCAGAGTGTCTGAGGGTGGTGCTGATTGGAAAGACAGGAAATGGAAAGAGTGCAACAGGAAATACTATCCTTGGAAGAACTGCATTTTTGTCAGAAGAGAGTTTAGATTCTGTAACTGCAGTCTGCCATAAAGCTGTTGGTAAAATTCAGGGAAGACCTATAGCTGTTGTTGACACTCCAGGCCTCTTTGACACCACAATCCCAAATAAGCATGTGCAGGATGAACTTGTGAAATGCATTTCAATGTTGGCTCCTGGACCTCATGTGTTCATCATTGTGCTGAGTGTTGGAAGGATCACAAACGAGGAGCTAGAAACACTGGACCTGATTAAAAAGATCTTTGGGGTGAAAGCTGCAATGTTCAGCATAGTGCTATTCACTGGAGGAGATAAACTGAGAAAAGTCTCAATACAGGAATACATAGGAAGAAGTAAGCTTGGACAGCTGAAAAAACTGATCAGAGACTGTGGAGACAGATTTCTGGTCTTCAATAACAATGAACAGGATGACCGTACACAAGTACATGAGCTTTTAAAAAACATAGACATGGTGATCAAGTCTAATGCAGGCAAATACTTCACTAACAGCATGTTCCAAGAGACAGAACTGACCATTAAAAAGAAAGCTGAAGGAATTCTGAAAGCAAAAGTGAGGGAGATTGAAGTTGAGAAGGAAAAGTTGGAAGCCAAACACAAAAATGAAATGAAAAAGTTAGAGAAAAACCTGGAAGAGGAAAAACGAAAGCGTGATTTGGAGAAACAAGAAATGGAGAAGATCTTCACAAAGAAACAGGAAGTTCTTACAATGGAGTTTGCACAAAAAGAACAAGCAGAAAAAGAGAAAAGGGAGATTGAAGACATGAAAAGATCAGAGGAGATACAAAAGCAAAATGCAAAAATAGAAGAACTGGAAAAAGAGAAGAAACGCCAGCAAGATAAGTTTGAACAAGAGCTACAGGATAGAGATGAGGAGGATAAAAGAAGAGAAGAGAGATATAAACAAGAAAAAGAGAAACTCAAACATGAACAAAAGCAGGCAATGGAAGAACTGAAAAAGAGGCAGCAAGAGGAACGTGAAAGACAAGAAACAGAGGAAAACAGAAGGAGGCAGGTGGAGGAGGAAGAGAGACGCAGCTGGGAGAGAAAGATCAAAGAAGCTGAACATGAACGAAAAGAAATACAAGAGGATCTTAAACAAAAAAAGAGGGAGTGGGAGGAGGAAAAGAAGAGACAGATAAAAGAACGAGATGAAGCTGATCAGGATAGAAAGAAGAGACATGAAGAGCTCAGAGCAACACAAGAAGAGCAAGAAAGAATGAGGCGAGAATTTGAACAGGAGAGGGAGAAAGAACGACGTCAGAGAGAGGAGGAGAGACAACAATGGAGGGAAGAAGAAAGAAAACAGAGTGAACGAAAAGAAAGAGAATACGAGGAAAAGAAAATCCAGATGAGAAAGGAATATGAGCAGCTGGAAAATATGAGGAAAGAAGAGTGGGAGAGAAGAAAGCGTGAAGATGATGAGAGAAGAAAAGAGGAGCGAAAGAAGCTGTAAGAACTGAAAGAAGAAATAGAGAATGAAGTACAAGAGGAGAGAAAGAAAAGAGAGAAAGAAGACAGACATAGGCAGGAGAGAGAGGAAGAAATGAAAAAGGATTTTGACAAGAAGATGAAAAAGTTGACATAAATATGAAGAAGACGCCAGAAAGAAGGCTGAGGAGTTTAATGAGTTTAAAGATCAAAAGGATAAACACCTACAGGAAGTGATTAAGGATCATCAAAACAAGTATGAGCTTCTGGAAAAATTGTACCGTCTCACAGATGGACAAAAAAGTAAAGAAATTGATCAATTACGAGTAGAACTAAATGAACTGAAACAGAAGTCAGGGTGTGTCATTCATTAATAGTGGTCAACAGATATGTTTCCCCCTTCACTGTAATCAAGCTACTGCATGACAGAATTTTGCTTTCTTTGCCCTTTTTAGCTTTAAAATGCTGTTCAAATTGCAAATAACACAAACATGAAACATTTAATTTCTTAAATTCCATGTTTTTTTTTATTTTTCTTTCAATATCTAGATGTGAATTATGGTATAATTTTTGTATGTGGTTGTCTTTTTGTCATAATTTGCAGTTCTGAATATTTAACAGCAGAATTTAAGTTACAGCTGAATTTCTGAGTTGTCATAACTACAGGAATCAGTTAGGCAGGTGACAAGGTGAAATCAGAGTAACATTTTAAACTAGCTAAAGGTACCTAAGAATATAGAAAACGTTGCATTTGTAACACGACATTTCATCTGTATCACTAGTGTTATTGTCAATATCAAATGCTTTTTATACACAAATACTTCATTCCTTACATTTTTGTCTTAAAGTATCTTTACTCTAGAAATATAGATGTTAAAAAGTATCAGAAAAGTGAAAAGGGCTTGGTCCATCACATCGGAGGGAAATATGTGCTTTTGAGCTGTGCAAAAGTCAGTAATCAGTGTTTGCCTGTGCACTTTCACAACATCACTGTTGTACCACCAGGTCAAAATAAAATGAAGGTCTGTTTCACAAAATAGCAAATCATGTGCAAATAATAACATGTTTCTGTTTTTAAAATGTGCCTTTCCTAACATTTCATTTTGTTTAAAAAGCATAGACATGTATCTAAATGGTTTCTTTACATATTTCTTGTTCTTGTCCATGGATGTAGCTTCTACCTCACTTTACAATACCATTTTGATCAGTTTATACCAATCACTCTTACAACACTTTCTGAAGTAGTCACCCAATTGAAGCCTACAAATTGTCCATCAGATGTTATCCCCTCTAAATTGCTGAGAGAGGTTTTTAATGTGGTCAGGTCTTATCTCCTGTCTTCTTTAAATACCTACACAGGGGTTTTTCCAGCAGCCTTTAAACATGCCGTGATCAGGCCACTCTTAAAAAAACCTAATCTCAATCCATCCATTTTGTCAAATTTTAGACCTGTCTCCCATCTACCCTTTTTATCAAAAGTTTCAGAAAAAGTTGTTTTTATTCAATTACAGTCATTTTTAAATTCCAATTTAATTTGTGAGGAGTATCAATCTGGTTTCAGATCCAGGCATAGCACAGAGTCTGCACTCTTAAGGGTCCAAAATGATATAGCACAGTCTATGGATGCCAAATGTCCTGTTGTAGCATTTGACACAGTAGATCACTCAGTCCTCTTATCTCGCCTGAATAATTATGTCGGCATCCATGGTGCTGCACTGGACTGGTTCACCTCATATTTGACCAACAGGAATTTTTCTCGTATGATTGGTGACACGTCCTCTTCCGTTATTATTAGTTATATATTATTATATGTGTATCACGGAGGTTAAACTGTGGCTTTCGCGGAATTTCCTACATCTTAAAAAAGGAAAAGTTGAATTTATTGTGTTTGGAGAGATAGACAACTCTAGTTTTTCACTTCAGGTATCTAATCAAGCAGTGAGAAATCTTGGGGTGATGTTTGACAGCACTCTAAAATTTGACAAACAGATTAATACAGTGGTAAAGACAAGCTTTTTTCAACTCTGCCTCTTGTCTAATGTTAAACCTTTCTTAAATCACTCTGATCTTGAGAAAACTATTCATGCTGTCATCAGCTCTAGGCTTGATTACAGTAATGCCCTTTATACTTGATGAATGTTCTTATAATGTTGGTAGAAAACGTTCTTAAAACAACATTAGTTGTACTTGATGAATGTTCTTATAATGTTGATAGAAAACGTTCCTAGAACAACGTTCTTGCAACATCTTTAGGATGTTATTTGTAGTTGAACGTTCTTATAATGTTGATGGAACAACATTCTCAGAATGTCCTTATAATGTTATTATTTCTGAATGTTTTCATAATGTTATCATGAAACAACATTTATGGAACATCCTTATGTTATACTTGAATTATGAACATTCTTATTCTTCACTCTCATGTTGAGAGAAACATTCATAACATTTGTTAAGTTTCTCATTAAAATAAGTTGATAAAAATCTTGCTTGGGACCTGACAGAAAAATTATAATTAGAAATATAATTTAAAGTGTACAGATGTAATATATTATCACAAAAAGGGTGTGCAAAGGGATAAGCAAAAAGAAAATTAACATTTGCAAAAGCAAAAAGAA
>JAVGVS010001048.1:0-40858 GCA_032718565.1 Distichodus sexfasciatus
TGCTCCTTTGCTTCTTTCACTCTATTAAGGTAGTGTTGCTAACTTAGAGACTTCTAGCCACTTTTAGGACAGCCAATAGCTGCCCCAGCAAACACGGAACGTTCTCCAAAGGTTACACAAAGTGTGATGTTTAGTGAATGCTCCTTGAAGGTTCTGTTAAGGTAACATTTTTGTAACGTTTTACAAAAATTCAGTGACCTTTCCCTTGAGTTCTTTTCATGAAACCATAAAAAACATTCCCTGTTCCCTGAAGGTTCTGTTAAGGTTACACATCGTGATAATCCAAAAATAATGGCCTAAGTCAAATTTTGACAAAAAGGATTTCTTTGCCTAAATCAGCTCTTCATGATGCTGGCCACCTGTGGTAAAATCTCCTACATCCTCAGTTGAACAGATCATGTGATCCTACCCCTGTAGTATACTGGCCAGTGTTGGGAAGGTTACTTTTAAAACGTATTCCACTACGGAATATAGAAAACATGCCCTAAAATGTCATTTGTAACATATTACGTTAGATTACTCAATGTGTGTAACGTGTTCTGAATACTTTGAATTACTTCCAGTTGCTTTTTACAACTCTATAAAGGTGTCAATCACACCCTTCCATGCCATCCTCCTTCTTCTTTTAAGAGGTCGTTGCATCTGATGGGTGTCTCCTGTGTTGCTGGTCTCCTGGACATTGTCTCAATCTGTCTGACCTCATGTTGATTATTGACCTCTACACTGCCTCCCGCTGTGATGTACAGCTCTGTGTAGATCTCATTCAGTAGAGTTGAGCTTCCTTCAACTGAGAGTCATTCAGTAATTTTTGTACATTTTTTCTTGAACTTAAGTTTAAGATTTTGATTACAAGTAGAAATCAATTCTGTTAAAAGAGAGACATCAAGATAAAATGCTGATGGTTTACTTTCAGAATTGTATTTACAATTATTATGATCTTCTTTTATCCTTTGATGCACTTTAAACAATAATCACAGCAAAAACACTTTTCTGTAAATAAATAAATCCCTTACTATTACCCAAAACCCACTTCAAAAATATTTTCTATATAATAATAGGGTGTGTATTTAAAGCCTATAATACTGTCTCTTCAGGAATACTGTAAGAAGGATGCGTTCCCATTCAGGGTTTTCATCCTATCCAGAATTATTTTTGTAGCTAAGCCGAGCATATATTAACATAGTTGTCACAGCCCCACTGGACTTAGGCCATACAGTTCCCCCTCCAACTGAGCAGTCACAAGATTTCGCCATTCCTTAGTTTGCTTATGTTTAGTTCTGTCTCGTGCTCCCTGTCTGTCTTGTCCTTGTCCTGCCTTCCCATTGTGTCTGATTGGTTAACCCATGTTTATTAGTATCCTCACCTGTGTTACTTAGTGTTTGGTTCAGCTCCCGATTGGGATTGGTTAACCGGTTGATTGTTTGATTTGGCTGGTTTAGTGTTTGGTTTCTGATAGGTTGTCCCAGTTTGAATAATCCAGTTTTTTCCTTTCTTTTTCCCTATATAGGTTTGGCTTTTTCCTCTGTTCCTTGTCTATACACCCTCACCATACAACCACCCGCTTTGCAGCCTACCTAAAAACTAAATTTCAGTATTTTGTCTTTACTTTTCCTGCAGTGTGTTGGCACCTGCCCAGGATTGTTGCCCGCCTTGCGCTCATAGTTTCCGGGATAGGCTCCGATCCTCCGCGACCCCTGTTTGGATTAAGCGGTTCGGATAATGAACGAATGAAAGAATCTTTACTTTTCCTTACTCCTCAAAGAAGCACAGCCCTAGTCCTATAAGTTCTTACTGGTCTGTAGTGTATTGGCCATCTCAGTCTCGTTCATGTCCCTCAGTATGTGCAACGTGATCTTCATCACCTTCTTTCTCACACTGTTCTGATCCTCATCGTCATTCACTTTTCTCTCTGTGTATGTTGGATAATCTGGACTCGTTATTTTCATGAATCTTTTTAGTGCAGTCTTCACTAGTGAGATCATTTTGTCTTCCAACTCCTGTTGATTTTAGAGAAGGAAAAACACACTTTACAATGCAGATTACATTTTCTTCTCTAAAATACAACAGTGATTATAAGAGTGACAGTTTTGGTGTCCACTACCACAGACATTCCTATATCCCCTAATTAGCAATATCCTGTTGTCAGGTGCAATAAAATACAGCAACAAAACACGCTTGCTCACAACAGGCTTGTGCCATGGTATTACATTAAGATGCAGTTTCACACAGAGAGATACAACCAACCTTAAATATGGACTCCAGATGAGCTCTGTTAAGGAATTTTGATTTCTCCTTTTGGGGTCTGTGATTCAACAAATTATTGCAAGAATATATAAAAACAATTGAACTATGCTATAAGTTCTATTTTAAAGCTATACTGGATGAATATATTTACCTAGATTAAATTATTCTGAAAAATAATATTGACAATTAAATGTTTGTTTCTACAACACTATGTTCTGATGTTACTTATGTACAGCTCATTTAATATTAAATGCATAAATCATCCAGTGCTCGTCTCTCTCAGTTCTATAGACAGCACTGTGAAGTGTTTCTAACCAATTTAAAACATTCAGTTAATCAGGATACTGATAATTAATCTGGTTAGTCTGCAAGAGAGGGAACACTGACCTTGGGGAGTCAAACCATGAGAGGATTCATACCTCAAATCAGCAGGATTGTCTTCTTTTCTGAAATTGTCATATGGAGAATCCATCGACCGATCACTCTTCATGGCCATGCGGCTGGGTTCAGGTGAGTCTGATCTCTCTCTCAGACTAAAACACACATAAACATTATGTATTAAGCTAGCAAGCTACACTGGTACTATGTGCTGTGATGGTTCAAGCTTTTAGTCCTGCATAAGTCCAGCAGTGTAAAGTTTATACTTCTAAGTCCTTTAAAACACCCAATTACTGAGGGGACTGATAATTCATTTTATTGGTCTGTAAGAGCAGAACACTGGCCCAAAACATACAAATCATTGGGAGAGTTAAACCATGAGATATTTCTACCTCAAATCAGTAGAACCGTCTTCCTTTCTGAAGTTGCCATATGGGGGATTCATTGACCGATCACTCTTCATGGACACACAGCTGGGTTCAGGTGAGTGTGATCTCTCTCTCAGACTAAAACACACATAAACATCATGTATTAAGCTAGCAGACTACAGTGTTGCTCTGTGTTGTGACGGCACAAGTTTTTACTCCTGTATAAGACCAGCACTTCCAAGTCACTTACAACACCCAGTTACTGAGAAGACAGATTTATTCATTTGGTTGGCTTGTTTGAGAGCCCAAAAAAATTGACAAATATGATATGTATTGTTTTTAATTCCTTGCTTTCTCACCTCTTGAATCTCTTTGTGTCCTTTTTCACAGGGAGGCTCATTTTGAAGTATGTAACTTCCCATGCAAATTGCAGTTTTAAAAATAATGTAGAAATAATAAACATTAGTAAACACACATTAAATAAATCTTTATATTGTTAATTACTCATCTAAATAGACCGAATCAATGTCAATACTCACTGTGTTAAATCTTTGTAAAAATCAGTTGTATTTATATGCGTTTTGATCTTCTGACATTACTTCCACGTTCTTTTATACCAGTCCAAACTAGATATACTTCCTGTAACTTAAATATACACTTGTTGGCGAAGGGGAGATGAAATATGTTTTACATGTCACATGACCTGTAACGATCTTTCTGACATAAACAAATCACGACACCTCCTTAAAATTAGGGTAAACATTTCCAAAGTTTATTCATTATCTGAATTGCTTAATCCCAACCGTGGTCGCAGGAGGAACCAGAGCCTGTCCCGAGAACTTTCGGGCATGAGGCATGGAACAACCCTCACAAACGCCTCACACACCCCCTCATTCACACCTTACAGGGGCCAATTTAGGGTGGCAAAGCATGCCTTTGGACTATGGGAGGAAACCAGAGCACCTGGAGAAAACCTGCATAACATGGGGAGAGCATGCAAACTCCACACAGAAAAGACCCACGGATGACCTGGGCTCGAATCCGGGACCTTCTTGCTGTGAGGCAGCAGCTCTAGCCACTGTGCCACCATATACACAAATTATATACCAAAAGCATAAAAAGCTCACAATATCAACTAGAATCAGATAATAACAAATAGCTATGTTAGTTTTATGAATATGCTGCATCACAGCAACAGTTTTTCTATAACAGCAGAGGGAACCATATTTCGTGGTCAATGTTTCTATATACTTGCAGTAGAAATGAGTGTGAGGGTGCTGAAAATCTTTAAATCACATATTAACAACTAAATATAATACGGTTATTAATTTAATGCCACAGAAGAACACATTTCTATGAAGAAAGCCACATTTCTTGGAGCTGATAAAATTGTGTAAATTAAATGTGTTAAATCTGTTGATTCAAGCTGAAAATCGTTAAATAACATATACTAACATGTAATAACTACTAGATTTACTTAGTTATATGAACACTGTACCTAAGAATGGGTCCATCCATCCATCCATTTGCTACCGCTGTTCCGGGTCGGGTCGCAGGGGCAGCAACCTAAGCAGGGAAACCCAGACTTCCCTCTCACCCGCCACTTCGTCCAGCTCTTCTGGGGGAATCCCGAGGCGTTCCCAGGCCAGCCGAGAGATATAATCTCTCCAGCGTGTCCTGGGTCTTCCCCGGGGCCTCCTCCCAGTGAGACATGCCCGGAACACCTCCCCAGGGAGGCATCCAGGAGGCATCCTGACCAGATGCCCGAGCCACCTCATCTGGCTCCTCTCGATGCGGAGGAGCAGCGGCTCTACTCCGAGTCCCCCTCGAATGGCTGAACTTCTCACCCTATCTCTAAGGGAGAGCCCAGCCACCCTACGGAGGAAACTCATTTCGGCCGCTTGTATTCGCGATCTCGTTCTTTCGGTCACTACCCACAACTCATGACCATAGGTGAGGGTAGGAACGTAGATCGACTGGTAAATCGAGAGCTTTGCCTTCTGGCTCAGCTCCTTCTTCACCATGACAGGCCGGTGCAGCGCCCGCATCACTGCTGACGCCGCACCGATCCGCCTGTCGATCTCCCGCTCCATCCGTCCCTCACTCGTGAACAAGACCCCGAGATACTTAAACTCCTCCACTTGGGGAAGGATCCCCTCCCCGACCCGGAAGAGAGCACTCCACCCTTTTCTGGCTGAGGACCATGGCCTCGGATTTGGAGGTGCTGATCTTCATCCCAACCGCTTCACACTCGGCTGCAAACTGCTACAGTGAGAGCTGGAGGTCTCGATCTGATGAAGCCAACAGGACCACATCATCTGCAAAAAGCAGAGACCTGATCCTGAGGTCACCAAACCGGACACCCTCAACGCCCTGGCTGCGCCTAGAAATTCTATCCATAAAAGTTATGAACAGAATCGGTGACAAAGGGCAGCCCTGGCGGAGCCCAACCCTCACTGAGAACGAGTCCGACTTACTGCCGGCAATGCGGACCAAACTGTTACACCGATTGTACAGGGACCGCACAGCCTTTATAAGGCGGCCCGGCACCCCGTACTCCCGGAGCACTCCCCACAGAACTCCCCGAGGAACACAGTCGAATGCCTTCTCCAGATCCACAAAACACATGTAGACTGGTTGGGCAAACTCCCATGCACCCTCCAGGACCCTGCTGAGAGTGTAGAGCTGGTCCACTGTT
The DNA here is from genome assembly GCA_032718565.1 of Distichodus sexfasciatus. NCBI lineage: Eukaryota > Metazoa > Chordata > Actinopteri > Characiformes > Distichodontidae > Distichodus > Distichodus sexfasciatus. The sequence goes on from JAVGVS010001048.1 coordinate 5,689, forward strand.
CCACGGCCAGGACGAAAACCACACTGCTCCTCCTGAATCCGGGGCTCGACAATCCGGTGGACCCTCCTCTCCAGGACCCCTGAATAGACCTTACCAGGGAGGCTGAGGAGTGTTATCCCCCTATAGTTGGAACACACCCTCCAGTCCCCTTTCTTAAAGAGGGGGACCACCACCCCAGTCTGCCAATCCAGAGGCACTGCCCCCGATGTCCATGCGATGCTGCAGATGCGTGTCAGCCAAGACAGCCCTACAACATCCAGAGCCTTAAGAAACTCAGGGTGAATCTCATCCACCCCCGGGGCCTGGCCACCGAGGAGCTTTTTAACCACCTCAGCGACCTCTGACCCAGAGACAGGAGAGTCCGCCCCCAAGTCCCCAGGCTCTGCTTCCACACTGGAAGGCATGTCGGTAGGATTCCTAAGAATGGGTGGCATTATTAATTCACTGTTTCCTAACAAGGTTACTACTGAACCAGTTGTTTAAAACAATACTTCTAGGATCGGGTATTTGATTTTAAGTTGTGGTAAAAATTTGGACAAATAAAAGTTTAAAGTTAAAATAGAGCTTTATTCTCAAAACTCAATGATTAATTTGGCAAAAACTCACGCATTAACTTTAGCCACCTCTTACTTCACAAAAATGATGCAATCATAATTATTATTACAATTATGATCATGTTTACAGCTGTCACAATCCAGATATTAAGATGTATTTCTGTAAACAGGAGACCCAAGTTGCTCCAGGGCGACGGTCCTCATTATTAGGAAATGGAGTCGCTGTGAATCTTCTCCTAAATGCTATTGTCACGGCCGCGCCCCCCTCGTTGGCCGTGCCACACCCGCGATCGCCGGAGTTCTGACCTGGTGGTATTGTTCTGACCTCTGGGTTTCTCTTTCGGTGTCCAGTCTTGTGTGTCTGTCTCTCCTCCTGTTTCCCCGGTTAGCCTAGCTTCCCCGTTAGCTCACTTCCGGGTTCTGGTTGTTTTCACTGCGTGCTTATGCGAGTAGTTCACTCCCCATTTAGAGCGCACCTCACTTCCGTATTGTTGTCTTCACTGCGTGTGCCCTTCCTAGTAGGTTAGGATCTGTTTAGGACACCCCGCGTTCATCATTGTTTTCAGGTGGCGCTCGTTACTTTCGTTATTGGGGGATTGGGACTCACTCATTCGCCTTTGTTTTGCGCCTTATTTAAACCCACCGAACCAGCCACTCTTTGGTTCGTTCTCCCTCTTATCTCGTTGTGTTCGCGGCAGTTTATTATCACGCTCTGGTTATTTGCTCCTGGTTTTTTTCGGTGTGGCTTGACGTTAGGCTGTTGTTTTTCCAGCTCCGTTTTCGGACCTTCCGTTCGGACTCTCAGTTTGGATTTATCAGCTCTGTTGTTTTCGTCATGGTTTTCACCCCTTGTGCGTTTGTTTTCCCGCAGGCTCGTGTTCCCCGGTGAGGTTCTCACTGCGCAGCGCCGGCATCGCCTCTGTTCGCCTCCTGGGCTCTTGAAAAGCGCAAGGCGCTCCTTTCCTGGGTTCCCCACGGAGGCTCTCCCCTGTTGGCCACGGCCGCGCTCACTGGGGGCACGGGCTCCACCTGAGAGAGAGTTTTTGGACTTCAGTTTCGTTTTCGGTTTTGTGGACTTTTTCCCCCCTCCCCCCGTTTTCGCCCTGCCTGCTTTTTCCCCTCTGTTGTGTATTTTTCTCTGAAAACTCTGTTTTCACCCGCTTCAGTTGCGTCCTCGCCTGCGTTCAAGCCGACCCCATGACCGCTATAAAAGAAAACGAGTATACAAATGAGAATCAGAAAACCTTACTTAGCCCGAAGGAAATTGCTCACATCACGACTGCACAATTCACAAGACACAAGGACAGAACAATAAAGAATACCAAAAAATATAGTTAAAGCTAAAATAAAAACTTAATAAAAACCCTTAATGCAGTAAATAGAACAGAATAGACTATGTTGGCTTAAAAAGTACCTCCTATGAGGAAAATCTGAAAAAATGGAATATAGATTCTAGATCTATTACAAGTTGATGTATTGCACATAAAAATATTTTGCACAGTATAGGATGTATTGCACGTAGAGACATACAGATATATTGCACAATGTATTGAATATATATACACAGTGTGTATTATTAGAAGTTATTGCAAGTGTAGTTAAATTATTGTGCACATTAGTGTAAGGGAGAGTGACGGAGGGAGCAGTTATAGTCCGATTGCTGTGGGTAGGAAGGATTTTCGGTGTCGTTCAGTGGAGCAATTTACGCTGATGAGTCTGTGGCTGAAAGTGCTTTCCAGCTCAGTCACCACCCTGGAGTGTCATCCATGATGGCCTGAAGTCTGGACCGTGTTCTTTCAGACACCATTTCTAGAGTGTCTGGTTCCCCACCCACCCACCACAGAGCCTGCCTTCTTAATCAGCCTCTTAGCATCAGTCACTTTCAAGCTGCTGCCCCAACACACCACAGAAAATGGCACTTGCTGTGGTGTGTGTGGGGGTGGCAGCTTGAAAGTGACTGATGCCAAAAGACTGAACAAGCTGATCAAGAAGGCAGGCTCTGCGCATATGTTCATAACTACCATTGCTATACAAAGGCTGCTACATTCACCTGGTTAACTGAAAAGGTAGAATGCATATTGAAACGATTGTATTTTTGTTTGAGTATTTCTGTACACGTGTACATGGACTTTTCATACAGAAGTTACTAGAGTTTTTCAGAATGGTGCAAAAAAAAGGAGACAAACTGTCATGGGTGCGGTTGCAGGAAGGAGGATGGAAGGGGATGAGGACACTGTTGCAGGCAGAACAAAGGGTTTATTGAGGAACTGGCAGGTGAACACAACGATGGCACAAAGTAAATGGGGAAACACACACAGTCCAAACACACTCAAAAAACAGGAACAAAGTTACCACAGAAAGATGAGGCGCGTGCTCCCAGTCGTAGGCAGCAGGTCATTGGCCAAACCTCCACAAATAACCAGAACAAGTAAAGTCCTTACGCTTGAAGACTCGGGAGGTGAACTGAAAACAGTCCAGACTCAGTAAACACTATGGCAGTCTGACCAAACGGGGAAGTCCACTGGGAGTCACGAGTCTGGGGAGAAAACACAGGAGAGGGAGGTGATTGACATGAGGGACAACCAAATAAAACAAGGTCCGGGCAAGAGCAGAGCTGAGACAGGGTCATCAACACAGGAGAAACCAAAACGTAACCCACAACCACACAGAGTATGAGGGATACAGACTCGGGGAAACATGAAGCAAAACTGGCTTAAATAAGACCACAGAACTCAGAGTGCTCGCACCAATCCCAAACTCCAGGCCAAATGAGATACAGGTAAACATAATGATAAGTTCAGGGGTGTTCTAAACAGACACTGACCTACTAGGTAGGGAGCACGCAGTGCGAACAACATACCAGGAAGTGAGTGTGCTCTAACCAGATAGTGGACTACTCAAGAGGGCACGAAGTGCAGACACAGAACCCAGAAGTGAGGAGCAAGCTAACAGGGAAATCTAAGGCTGACCGAGGAGACACGAGGGGCAAACACCACAGAAACAACACCAAAAGTGAACCCAGAGAGCTAGAGAAAGAAAACAGATAATTAGCATGGGTTCACTAAATAACAAAATGAAAATGAGAGACTTTTGTGCCAAGAAAAATGCCTCACCATCTGTGATAAGAAAAGTTGTCAGTCGTAAGCAAAAGGGTTTTCTGCTTGCTCTAAGTTTAGTGTTTCTACTAAAATTATCAGTGAGTAAATTGCCACTCCACAGATAATCCCAAGTGACTATATATGGTTGAAGTTGGTTGTCAAGTCGAATATTACCGGACTTGCTGTTTTTTACAGTGATTGCATGGTTGTCAGATAGATAGATAGATAGATAGATAGATAGATAGATAGATAGATAGATAGATAATGATGTATAGATAGATAGGGGACCGATTGGCCAGGAACAGGTTGGCCTTCCGAGGGCGGATGTGTGCGCATGCGCGGAACCAATCGGGCACTGACACACTCCCTATTGAGAGTGCACCCCACTTCTGTATATGTTGTCTCACTTCGTGGTCCCTACCTAGTAGGTAGCACCCCCGCGTTCATTATTCGTCTCAGCTGTGCCTTGTTACTTTCGTTTTAGGAATTGGGACACACACTGATTAGTCTTTTGTTTTCGCTGTTATTTAAACCAGTCAAACCTTAGCCTCCCCGTGTCTATCATTCTCATATTTTTCGTGTGTGGATTTACGTGGGCCTCATTTGGTTGGTTTTCTTTCCTCGTTGCCTTTTGGATGTTCACGTCTCTCTCTTCTGTTTCCCCTCAGGCTCGTGGCTCCCAGTAATCCCCTCTGGTCAGACTGCTGTGGTTTTGCAGACTCTGGATCGTCTCAGTTTCACCTCGTGGGTCTTAGAGCGCCAGGATACCGCTCTCTTTCAGTTTATCCACGGAGGCTTTCCCCGTTACCTGCTGGGTCAGACTGGGAGCCCAGGTCTCAACTTTCATTTGTGACTTTGTTTGCCTATTTCGCATGTTTTTGGATGTGAGTCTTTTTTGTCTTGTCTTTTTTTTCCCCACGGCTTCCTCCAATAAACCTGTATTTTGCCCTGTTCCAGTGCGTCCTCTCGCCTTTGTTCTCCTCGCACCATGACAAAAGCTGAGATGAAAATGTTGACTTTGAGACCAGGAATGTTTATATGGATTTTATTCATTTTAGCACAAACTGGCTTGTAATCTGTTATGGATTTGGTTTAAATTTTGTCTGATTTAGATTAATATCAGACTTTGCTTTTCTCGTATTTTCACTCACCCGTTCGGCATATCGCCTTGACTTTCACATAATATTTGGACAGATTTACACTTAATTATAAGCCAAAATTTATGCCACTTTTACCTGCAAATCAAGCCCAAAGAGATAGATTCAATGTGACCTTCTGAAACGTTATTTATATCTTCAGATTAAAGCCTAAACTAGCTCATGCCCTTATACTTTTCAAGACAGGCCAACCGAGCGAGAAAAAATGATGAGGACCAGGCCTCAAAGATGATCTTTAGTGCATTTAAGATGCATCGCAATACATTTATAATGACTACATTTCAAAAAGTCTCCAATTCTTCCAGACTACGACGTGTGAAAATACAAACGACGGAATAGAAGGTGGCTCAAGACGCTCAAGCGATGGCATTGGATTCTCCATTGACATCAGAAGAACTTCAGGAAGCCCTGAACAGTATGCCTTATAAAAAGGCTCCAGGTCCAGATAGCATTCCATCAGAATTCTATAAAGAATTGTGGGCAATTCTGGAACCAACATTCCACAGAATGTTACAGGAAACCATGGAAAAGGGTAGATTTCCACCAAATATGAACTCTGCCCACATTAATCTTTTGCTAAAACCAGGCAAAGACCCTGTGTTGCCTACCAGCTATCGTCCAATATCCCTTATTAACGTAGACATTAAAATAATCGGCAAAGCTCTCTCGAAAAGAATAGAGCGGTTAACCCCTCTCATAATTCATCCCGACCAAACTGGTTTCATAAAGGGAAGGCATTCCTCAACAAATACACGTAGATTACTTAACTTGATTGACTATTCATGCAATAAAAACTTTTAAATTACTATATTGTCTCTAGATGCAGAAAAAGCTTTTGATAGGGTTAACTGGAATTTTTTATTTGCAGTTCTACATAAATTTGGTTTCGGAAACTCTTTTATAAATTGGTTAAAAATATTATATAATTCTCCAACAGCATGTGTCAAGACAAATGACCAAACATCCTCCAGCTTCTGTCTTAAAAGGGGCACCAGGCAGGGATGCCCCCTCTCACCTTCACTGTTTGCAATTTTTATTGAACCACTAGCAGCAGCAATTAGACAGGCTACAGCGATTACAGGCATTAAATGCAAGAATGTAGAACATAAAGTCAGTCTATACGCAGATGATGTGTTACTTTTTCTCCAGCATTCACAAACCAATCTCTCTGAGGTAATTACATTAATAAACTCTTTCTCAAGAGTCTCAGATTATTCGATAAACTGGTTAAAATCTACGGTTCTTCCGGTTAATTGCTACTTCGAGAACTCTGATTCCACTCCACTGCAATCTGCAAATATCAAATATTTAGGCATCAATGTCTCACCTAGACTGGCAGATTTAACTAAATTAAACCACATCCCACTTTTAAAGACGGTAGAAGAGGATCTAGCCAGATGGAAGTCCCTACCTATATCACTCATGGGAAGAGTTGCCTCAATAAAAATGATGGTTTTGCCAAGAATTAATTATTTATTTGCAATGATCCCGAGTAAACCATCACCAGACTGGTTTAGATCTCTGGACTCCTCCATCTCTAAATTTCTTTGGAAAGGTAAACCCCCGCGTATTAGCTTAAAAACACTGCAAAAGACCAAGGACAAAGGAGGACTAGATCTGCCAAACTTTTATCACTATTTCTTAGCCAATAGGCTTCAACACATTTCAGGCTGGTTAAAACACACCCTCTTAGATGAGCCTTGGCTAGATGTAGAACAGGCACTATGCAATAATATAGAGATTTCGGATCTGCCATTCATTAACTCAATCATCAAACGACACGTATGCTTCAAAAGCATCAGTATCAGCTCTTCTCTGACAGCATGGTGGGAGTTTCTTAAAATGACTGAGTCTTCACTAATCCCATGCAAACGTACTCCTATTTGGAACAACCCTGACATATTACTAAACAACAATATGATAAACTTCACAGACTGGAGTTGTAAAGGCATTAAATACTTAGAACATATATTCGAAGGGACAGACTTCATTCCGTTCGACATATTAGTTAAACAATATGGGATTAACAAGAACAGATTTTTAGAATATCAACAAGTTAAATCTATAGTAAAAAGGACATTTAAGTCTAATCATATAAAATTACAAATACCACCAAGTGTGGCAGAATTCCTTAACCTCAAAACCCCAAAATTATTGTCTAAAATATACAGGACATTTTGCAAAATAGATGAATCAATATCGCTCCCTATTGTAAAATGGGAGGCGGATTTATCAGTCAGCTGGGATCACAATTTCTGGTCTGAGATATGCTTAAAAACATTTAAAACGATTAGAAATCCCAATTTACAATTAATACAATACAAAATCCTGCATAGAGTGCACTACACAGGTCATCGCATGTTTAGGATGGGTTTTACAGCTGCTAACAATTGCTCACACTGTCAAGGCAATACACCCGATAATTACATCCACGCTCTATGGTTCTGTCCACCTGTTCAGAAGTTCTGGTATGGGATTTGTGAAGACTTATCAAAGTGTCTTAAATGTTCCATTCCAGCCTCTCCTTCAGTCTGCTTGTTGGGCGACCTAGATGGTGTCACTACAGAGCTTAACACAATCCACATGGCTTTCACCGCTTTATGCATTGCTAAGAAGACTGTCCTCATGAACTGGAAAAATAAAAATAATCTTAATATCAATCAATATAGAGATTATTTGTTGGACTATATTAGTCTTGACACAGCTTCTGCTGCCACATTAGACCAATCTCTCTGGGCTTCTTTGATTGGCTTCATCACTTAGTGTGAGTGGGGGTCACGGTTCTGTCCGGCTTTGGTCTTTGTTGTAGACGATGGGGGGACCGTATGGGCTCGGGAATCTGGGGAATTACTCTGGGGGGATTCCTGGGGGTTCAGCACTGTGGTGGTCCTAGCCTGGATGGGGTGTGTTGGTGGCTCTTGGGTGGTGTTTTTCTGGGGCGGGTGAGAGTTAGGTGGCCTCGCCGTCTGGCCCGGTACTAGGGAAGATCAGGGGCTTGGGGTCTGGGGCACTCTGCCTCCGGGCTGGGGTTCAACTGGACCTGGGGGCACAGGTCTGGTGGGCGTGCAGAGTGGGTTGGTGCTGCGCTGGGCCCGGCCTGGTGCAGAGGCCTTCTCCTTCAGTGAATCCGGGGGCCCCTTTCGCTGGCGGGGATGTGGTCATCCATCTGTCAGGATGCACACTGCAGGGGGGATCCAAAAGAGGTGGAGGATGGGCCGGACCTGGGTGTCTATTGTCTTATGTATGGTTGGGAGTTGACTGAATGTTGGGAAGGTGTAGTATTTCCTCTGCTGTGGGTTCTGGTGGGCCTCCCGAGATCTGTGGGGAACCCCGGTGGCACATGACCTGGGCCCTCTCTGAGCCCAGACCTCTGCCCCCCCCGCCCTGGGTAGTTTTCTGAACAATGGGGGTGCCTATAGGGGTCAGCGGAGGAGCTGGCTCCTGAGGCCTGCCTCCTCTGTTTCTTTCACCCCCATCCCTACTCCCCCTCGCTCCATCCTGCTTATACCGTAGGGCTTTGAAATCTTGGTCGTTGCTGGGATACTGGGTAGATTTTCCTCCTGTCTCCCCGTGACTTCTCATCTCAATCTTACATCACCTTGAACACTATCATTACTTACTGTCACGCAACACATACATATAGGGCTTGGGGTGGGGCACACTGGATGGCGTCAGAGGCGGTCTGGTTACCAGTCCTACCTCTGGCAGTGCCCACTTCTCAATTTAAGCTGCAGTAGACATTGAGGCTCGGGGAGGCCAAGCCTGACCCACAGGCTGGCAGAAGGTGGTTGGTGTCACCCTCCCCTAAACAAAGCACTGTGTAGACAACACACACACCAACACTACATCTGAGGCGGAGGCGGGGGTGAGGCTGGTCTTCTCACACCCTTGTTCCTGTTCGCTGTCCAGGGCGGGGGCTAGAGCAGAGCTGGCCGTTGGGAGTCTGGGCTGGTGGTGATCGCGCCTCTTGAGGGACTGAAAGTGGCCTTCCTGTCTCCACGCCAGAAGCGAAGGGTTCAGCTCAGGGTCTGGCGCCGGTGCCCCTTGAAGTAGTGGTGTCGGATCTAGGAGCCAAGAGTATATATAGAAGTGTGAGTGTAGGTATCATGATTTTGTATGTCTACATGTGGGCGACTATATATTTGTTTGTGTGTGCATGAGGAGAGCATTATGTTGCGTGTAAATTGCACCTGTTGGTCTTTGTCCATATGCCAGGAGATTGAGCCCTAGGGCTCCACCTCCAGTCAGCATCTCAGGCTTCCCTGCCCTGCCACCACACCCTGCCAGTGGAGGGTGTCCCTGGCTACTGGTGCGTTGGCAGTTCCTCGCTCTGGGGCTGGTTGCTCGGGGCTGGCTGCTCTCGGCTTCGGTGCTTGGCGGGGCTTGGCCCTCCTGGCTCTGTTGGGCCCCGGCTGGGGTGGGGGGCCCTTGGATCTTCGTGCCCAGGGACCGGACTGCCCTGGGGTGGGCAGCCGCCGGCGGAGCCTGCGGACCTGTCGCCGCAGCCCCCTGGGGCGTCTGCACTGCGACTGCTGGATAACCCTCCGGGCTCTCCCTCTGCCTTTTTCTGGGAGGTACCTCAGACTTCTACGTGTGGTGTTCTCTGGGACTCCCGGCTCTGGGGGCCTCGGGGAGTCCTGGAGTCCAGGTCCCTCGTGTCTACTCCATGCCTTGTGAGTGGGACTGAGGTTCCCCCACCACGCACTATTAAACATTTCTATGGGAACCTTATGAATTCAAAGCGCTCACACACACAGAGTGGACACAAGCATCCACATTGGTGTAAAACAGGTCTCCACAGATTACACACTGTCTTGATCTGCTGTCCCTTCCAAAATATATTCTGTATTTGTAATGCTGCTCAGTAACATTTAGTATTTACTGCGATTCATGCAGATGTTGGTTGTTACACTTTAATTTTCTCTGCTGTTGTGTCTCCTGTGTTCTGTTTTTGTCATGGTATGAAATGAGAATATCCTCTTTTTTTTTCCTCTCACACCCTTCTTTCCTTTCTTTTCTTTCTCTTTCTTTTCCCTCTTCCTCCTTCCTTCTTTCTTCTTCTCTCCCCTCTGTTTGCCTCTCTTATCAACCTTATTTATCCTGTTTAAGTATTTTTAATTAATTGGAAAAATAAATAAAATGAATAAAAGTTGACCTCGAAGAATTGGTAATTGAGGATCAAAAAAAAAAAGAAAAAAAAGAGAATAGAAAATTGCTTGATATTGCTCAATGTTAATATTACATATGTACAACTCTCAAACAGGATTTTATATAAACAACGTTGTATTTCTGTGTCATAGTTCTTAATTATACATAAAAACACACGTATTGTGTATAATTAAAAACTATAACATTTAAAACATATTCCAACCAAAATGTCCATAAATATAGACATTATAAATGTATATTTAAAAGTCTATATGTATAAATGTAATAGTATATAATCAGTATACTAAATGCCCACGTTTAACATATAATATTCTCTAAAATAAATGCTTTTCAACATATCAATTTTACACATAGCAGATCCAGTTTTCAGAAAAGGATGTATGCTTCCTGCTTGTCGAAAGTAAAAGGCTAGACTGAATCTGAACTGAGGCGAAACTAAAAAGTGAAAATTTTTGAGTCATGGTACAGAAGCATCAAGCACTGTGAGTATCGGTATATATATTATGATTTTGAATGTTAAAGTGTTGTATTATGGCGGCGGAAGAAGCATGAACATGTAATTTGTCTTTGTTGTTAGTTTAGTATAGAAAGTATACGGTTTAAATAATCACAAAACACCGTGAGCTAACTTATGTATTGCTTTGTCAAACTGTATGCAACATGTAAATTAGCGTTCACTGTGGCTAGGTTAGTTACGTTACGGGGTGAGTAATGTATTCGACTATAGATATACTGTACATGGAGATATAAGTAATAAATATGTGTAAAGTTACAGCTGCAGCCATACAACTTCTTCCCTTCTCTCGTCTTTGTGCAGTAGCTACCTTTGTATCAAGCTATTCTGTACATTTCCATTGGCCTAGTTTCAAGCCAACTTTGGTCATATTTAGTACCGCGTGTCTGAATGGAAAAACTAAACCCATCATTTGGGTCAGCAACAGGTTTCACAGTGTAATGCTATTTCTCATTGGAACTCTCTTGGCCGTCATCTGTCATCAATTCATCACACTTTAGTGGTAGATATGAAGTTCAGCCTGATTAGAAGATGGAAGAAGTCGCTCCAGTTCAGAACAGTCGGTCACATCAGCATCACAGCTCAGACAGGAGAAACATCAATGCTCCTGTGCTCACTGAAATCAGTTCCTTGGCCAGTTGTCTAGGTATCAACAACGGGTAAAAATAGCACAAAATCTAAATCATAGTCAAAATCTAATGGGTTTACAGAAGTATAGATAGAAATCTCTACTGTATCTCAGGTTTGCTCAGACACCTGTTTATCATTTTCATCATTAGATTTTTTAGATTGTGTCTGAGCATTTTCTAATAGAACAATTATATTTAGAAATTTATAAATTACTATGATGCTGTATAGGCCACGATGGATTACTGAAATTGTGTTTAATCATTCAGTTAGGACATAATGACTATTGTGTATTATTATTATTATTATTGTATTATTATTATTATTATTATTAATACTTTTCATCTTTGCAATAAAAAAAACCCGAGAGGATTCTGCTGATGTTTCTTCCTGTGTGTGGGTTAGTATATGTGGCTACACCTGCATTTCTATAGAGTAATCAAACCAGCCGTTATTAAATCAATTTCTCGGTACCAGAGAGAGAAATAAAGTGCACATTCGTCTACTGTTCTTCTTCACTTTTTACAGAAAAAAAATTAAACAAACCCTCAAGAACAAACTAAAAGAACAGAATTTCTGAAAATGAATGAAGGAATTTTTGTGGGCAGTCTCAACTCTTCTGGATATGAGATCTGCAGGCTCTACATACAGAGGCAGTGGAGGTCAATAATCAACATGAGGTGAGACAGACTGAGACGAGGTGTCCCAGGAGACTAACCTTTACAGGAGACACCCATCAGATACATGACCTCTTTAAAGACAAAAGCCACATCAGGGCACAACCTTTGACTAGGGAGTTGCTGGGTGGAAAAGCAGGTCTCCAGGTGCAGAAGTTCATTCTGGACTGGGCTGAAGGAGAAACAAATCAGGATGTGGGCTTCGTAACCACTTCCTTTTGGGGAGCTGGTTGATGAACAAGGAAAATGCAGGTCTGAAGGACACTCTTGCTCGTTGTTTCCAGACACTTCACCATCGTTAACAGGAATTAAAAAAGTAGTGATTATAAAGTGATTATCATCTTTGATGGTCTGGATAGTGTCGACTTCCTCTGAATTTCTAACAATGAGGTTTGTGGGATGTGTCAGAAGAACCAGCCTTAATGGATGTGCTGCTGACAAAACCTCATCAAGAACGTCTGGCTTCCCTCTGCTCTCCTCTGGATAACTACTCGTAGCAGCAGCCAATCAGATCCTCCTGGAGTGTGACCAGGTAACAGAAGTCTGAGGTTCAGTGACCCTCAGAAAGACTACTTCAGGAAGAGGGATCAGAGATCAGAGTCTGGCCAATAGAATCATCTCACATCAAGTCATCAAAAACTCTACATCATGTGCCACATCCCAGTCTTCTGTTGGATCGCAACCACTGTTCTAGAGAGAATGTTGACTCAAACAGAGAGTGGAAGTCTAAGACTCTATTCAAATGTTCACACAATTCCTCATCTACCAGATCCAAACCCCTAGGGGCCAAAAAAGTGCCATGGGAAATGTGACACGGACCCAAATCAGACTAGAGAGAAAGTGTTCTGACACTGGGAAGCTGGCTTTCCAACAGCTGGAAAAGAGCAGCCTGATCTTCTATGAGGAAAGGAGAGCTGAAGGTGTAGCATTGATGATAGAAGTGTCAGTGTACTCAGGGTGTGTACCCAGATCTTCAGGGAGGGTTGGGTTGCACCTGAGGGGAAAGGGATTTTCAGCTGTGCACCTGAGTGTTTCAGGGTTTCTGGCTCTCTATATGCATTTACTTCCTTCAAGTCCAAAAACAAAAATGTTCTGGTACAAGAAGCCACTGGACTATTGCATTTCTATAAAAAGCCAGCAGTGTCTGATTTCCTGAAGAGTGCAGTGGACAAAGCCTTACAGAGTAAGAATGGACACCCTGGACCTTTTCTGCGCTTTCTCTTGGGTCTCTCACTGGAGTCCAATCAGACTCTCTTACGAGGTCTCCTGACACTGACAGGAAGCATCTCTTACAGCAAAGAGGAAACAGTAAGTACATCAGAAGAAGAAGATCAGGAAGAGTTCGTCTCCAGAAATCCGTAATCTGTTCCACTGTCTGAATGAGCTGAATGATCACTCTCTAGTGCAGGAAGTACAGAGTTACTTAAACAGAGTAGGACTTAGTACAGCCACACTATCTTCTATTCAGTGGTCAGCTCTCGTGTTTGTGTTGCTGAACTCAGAAGAGGATCTGGATGTATTTGACCTGAGTAAATACAACAGATCAGAGGAATGTCTTATGAGGCTGCTGCCAGTGGTCAAAGCATGCAGAAAAGCTGTGTGAGCATTGTGTTTTCCCATTGCATGATAATGATGATAATCATTAATTACACATTTAATCACCTGATGCTGGTACATCACTGTGCGATGTGTTCTGAAGAGGTTGTGCAGTTTGTTGGGTGTAAATGTGGTATTTGGCTTGTGTTTGTTTATTTGTTTATAAAATACTCCTCCAGGCAGTTTGTGTGTGTGTGTGTGGTGTGTGTGTGTAGATGTGTAAGTGTGATGAGTTTTACCTCCTTCTCTCTGCAGGTTGTGTGACTGCAGTATTACAGGTGAAGGTTGTGCTGCTCTGGCTTCAGCTCTGATATCAAACCCCTCATCACACCTGAGAGAACTGCAGCTGAACCACAATAAAGTAGGAGATTCAGGAGTGAAGCAGCTCTCTGTTCTACTGGAGAATCCACACTGTACACTGGAGACACTGCAGTGAGTTACTCATGTACTGTTCACACACCATAGTTTGGTCTACACATGTCCTCCTCCTCATCCTTCACTGCTTTCCTGCTATTCTTCATCAGCAAGTGTGAAAATAATTAAAATAATATTTGGCTGAACACTAACAGGGCTTCCATGAGACCCAGAAACTAGACCCAGTGACATGTCAGCTCTGTAAGTGTGTGTGTGTGTTCCATTTTCCTGTAAATTCTTTCTGGAATAAATAACTCTGTTTTGGGGCAGAAATGACTTTGTCCAATTCATTTCACTCATTAGGGCATGCTAGTAGTATATATCATACACTTTCTGTCAAACCTGCCGACCAACTTGGCTTCTCTGTGAGTACTCTCAGAATTTGGTTAATCTCCCTGATATGTGTCCTTAGAATGCAGATTATTTGTGGTAATCCTAGCTCGTCGCATAAGAAAGTTCATCGATCAACTCGCATGGCAATCCTACCTACTCACGTTCTCAGCCACATTTGGGTTTACCCCCACGCTACATGGGCTAATAGCTGATGAGTAGCCGTCTGCTACATCCTAACCAGATCACTGGCAGACCAAAAACTATATCCCTGTAGTTTTTTCTCCAAAAAGTTTGGCCCCACTCAGCAACGTTATGGAGTAGGGGGCCGTGAGTTGCTGGCCATCAAGTGAGCCCTGGAAGATCCTTTTACCATCAGGAAAACCAACAGTCAGACGGAGCAGACCAACCAACAACTGGAGCACTGAGATGTTTTGTCATGGATCACCAGTGCTCCTGGGCCTGCTACCTCATTTGGGATGAGTTATCTCACAACCTTCGTATCTCTTCCACAACCAATCTCACTCCCTTTGAGGTATACTACGGCTTTCAGCCTCCAATGTTCGATCATCAGGAAATGGAGACTGAGGTGCCATCAGCCCAACAGTTGGTCCGCCAATGCCGACGGCTCTGGACTCAAGCCAATGCAGCCATCCACCGTGCCAACACCCGTTATGCCACTCAGCATTGCCATCGGCACCCACCGGGATGCTTGTACCACGTAGATGACAAGGTGTGGCTATCAACCAGAAACCTCCGCCTTCCCATGGACTCACGCAAGTTCACCCCTGCTTCATCAGACATTACCACATCACCCACTGGATTAATCCTGTCACCTACTGGCTCCAACTGCCTGTGGCGCTCTGGGTTCATCTGGTATTCCATACATTGCAGCTTAAACTGTTCATAACTTCTCCCATTATGCCTTCCACTCCTGCTCCTTCTCCCCCTGAATCATCAAGGGTGGTCCTGCTTACACTGTGTGTCAGATCCTTGATTCACGGCCTCGGGGCAGAGGTACCCAGTGCCTTGTCAATTAGGAAGGTTACGGCCCCAAGGAGCGGTTGTGGATTCTGGCCTGATTCGTACTCGACCTGGAGCTGATTTGGGACTACCGTCATTAGGACCCAGAAGTGGTTGGTCATGATTCAGAAAGTGTAAAAGGAGTCATTTTTCGCTCTGTCATTGAGTCAACAAGCCCACCTTCCGACCAGCTTGGCTTCTCTGTGAGTACTCTCAGAATTTGGTTAATCTCCCTGATAGTGTGTGTGTCCTTAGAATGCGGATTATTTGTGGTAATCCTAGCTCTTCACGTAAGAGAGTTCTTAGATCAACTTGCGTGGCAATCCTACCTACTTGTTCTCACCTGCATTTGGGTTAATCACCATGCACACGGGCTAACGGCTAATGAGTAGCCATCCGCTACATCCTAACCAGATCACTGTTAGACTGCAAACGTCTGTTTATTCTGCTCATATTGTTCCGGACACTCAGACCTCCCATCTTCTGATAAAAGGTGTTAGATCAGACACTTAGTTCTTCCTGACCCAGACCTCCATTGTTAAAGATCAGACATTTAGTCTGTGTGTGTGTGTGTGTGTTTGCCTATACAGTGTTTTGTGTTTTAAAAAGTAGGATGGGTGCAGAGGTGGCTACAGCATTTGAATCTATTCTGAAAGAAGGGCGTGTATCTCAAAAGTTGCAGTCTGATCATAGAAAAGAGTTTTTCATATATATTGATGTGCTGGTTGATTTGATAGCTTCCTACAATAACAGCTACTATCAGGATGAGACCTGTAGAAGTGACAAAGGAAGTGAAAAACTGTTTAAAACATTGTATGGTGTATTGACCGCAAAGGGTAAAGATGTGGTGTTTAAATACAAAATTGGGATGTGGTTAGGATATCTAACATTTCTACAGGTGCAGGTGAATTATTCATCAGAAATGTGCTGATTTCAGGACTGTGATCAGCATTTACACATCAAACTATGAGAAATCTGAGCAGTGCAGGACATCCTGAAAACACACACATGAAGAATGTAGGACTCACTTCTACACACACACTAGAATAAGCCTCAACACAAAGACACAGAAAAACACTGCAAATTGACTCAGGACTCAAAAAAGCCTAAAACACTAATGATTCAGTCACATAATGATGACAGAAATGTGAGACAGTTTCACACCGTTTCAAAGACCTTTTTACTAAACTCAAGCACTTTTCACACCTTAAAAACACCACATTACAAATCAAGCTCATGTACAAACACTTCACACACACACTCACACACACATACACCTACTATATGTCACGTGCACTCCTCTCCACGGCCGGTAATGGGAATGGGACGCAGCTGGTTGTGGTTCAAAGGGTATTTAAGGATTCACTTCCTCACGGCGCACTGCTCTGCCATTAGAGTCCCCGGCCCTCTTCCGATTCTCATCGGCATCAACTGTGAGTACTCCAGTTATTGGGTTCTTCTCTTTGTTAGAGTGTGTGTCGCTAGAACGCGGATTATTGTGGTAATCCTTACTCTTTGCGTAAGAGAGTTCTTAGATCAACTCACGTGGCTTTCCTGCCTACTCGCGCTCTTAGCCGCGTTTGGGCTAACCAGCACGCTGCAAGGGCTAACGAGTAGCAATTCGTTACATCCTAACCAGATCACTGTTGAATTGTGAAAGTGTGGCGTTCAGTTCATATCCTAATCAGATCCCTGTCTGAATCGGAGAGCATTCCTACAGACGCCTAACCTGGCCGCTGGAAGTTCGCTCGCGTCTGCTTTTCTCGTCAAATCCTAACCAGATCCCTGATGAATCTGACAAAATGGCAGAGCCCAAAAGTGTTAGCCCAGCAGAATTCACTCATTTATGGCACGTGGTAGCGAGCCAGGCAGCAGAGATGGAGCAGTTGCGAAGTGAAGTCGCGTCTCTGTGTCGCAGCGACCAAGACCTCGCAGCCGCACGCCCGCGAGGTGGAGGAACTGCGGCGGGAGGTCGCGACGCTCTGCGCAGCTGTTTCAGAGTTGTCTGACCATGCTGTGCTCCCGTAGCAGCGCCTTGTTCCCCTTCCCCCAAATCATATTTGGTATTACCGGATAAATGGAATGGCATAGATGGGAAGTGTGATGTGTTTCTAACTGTGCTGGATCTTGTGTTTGAGTTTCACCCCACCAGATACTCCATGGATCGCCAGCGCATTGTGTTTCACATCTCCCTGCTTTCTGGGCAGGCACGGCTGTGCTGCGTTCCAATTCAGATGTCGGCCACTCCTACCCGGAATTCACCCGCCAGCTCCGCCTCACTTTTGAACATCCCGACAGTGAGGTAGAAACCGACTCAAGGCTTCGGGACATGCTGGGTCATTGGGCATTCGTATATCTGGATAATATTCTGATATATTCTCGCACCTTAGAGGAACACCACCAGCACATCAGGGCGGTGCTCAAGAGACTGCTTGCCCATCAGCTGTACTGCAAGTTGGAGAAGTGCGCGTTTCACAAGCGCTCCACCACGTTCCTGGGTTTTGTCATCTCGTCCCAGGGGGTGGCCATGGACCCGCAGAAGCTCGAAGGCTGTGTGTCATTGGCCCCTACCCAAGACACTCAAGCAACTCCAATGGTTTCTCAGGTTTGCAAACCTCTACCGACCTTTTGTCCGGGGCTTCAGTACAGTTGCCACTCCACTCACCACCCTGACTCGTCCCTCTCCACACCACTTCACCCTCACTCCAGAAGCCATCAGAGCATTTCAACTCCTTTGCCACCTCTTCACCACCGCACCCATCCTCTTGCATCCAGATCCCACCAGGCCCTTCGTTGTGGAGGTGGATGCCTCTGATGTGGGCACTGGGGCAGTCCTCTCCCAACAAGGTCCAGACCAGAAGCTACACCCCTGTAGTTTTTTCTCCAAGAAGTTTGACCCCACTCAGCAGCGTTACAGCGTAGGGGACCGTGAGCTGTTGGCCATCAAGTGGGCTTTGGAAGAATGGCGACACTGGCTCTAGGGCGGCAGTGAGCCATTTATGTTCTGGACAGACCATCAGAATCTCATATCCATTCAGAACCTCAAACAGCTGAATCCTCGGCAGGCGCGGTGGGCACTCTTCTTCGAGCAATTCAACTTCCATCTATCCTACTGTCCGGGGTCAAAGAACACCAAAGCCAATGCCCTTTCCCGTCAACATGAGGTAGACGGCCCACGGGGCGGACCCTGCGCCTGTCCTATCCCACACCAAGATCATCGCACCCCTCCGCTGGAAATTGGAGACGAAGGTGCACCAAGCACAGGCCTCGGAGAACCCACTGGCAGGTGTGCCACCTGGACGGCTCTATGTGCCCACAGCCATTCGCATGGAGGTGCTCACCTGGGCCCACTCATCAGCCCTTTCCGGACATCCAGGGGCCCAACGCACTCTCCAGTTCACCACCCATGGCAAAGGATGTTAAAGAGTTTGTCCAGGCATGCCCAGTGTGTGCCAGGGCCAAGGACTCCAACCAACCACCTCCGGGGGAACTCTAGCCTCTTCCTGTCCCCCGAAGGCCTGGGCCCACATTGCTGTCGACTTCATCACGGGCCTGCCGGCCTCTGAAGGCAAGAACACCATCCTCACCATCGTTGATCGGTCCTCCAAGGCTGTGCACCTGGTGGCCCTCACCGGACTCCCGTCAGCTAGGACCACTGCGGAACTGATATTAGAGCATGTAGTCCGCCTGCATGGGTTCCCCAAAGACATCATCTCAGACAGGGGGCCTCAGTTCACTGCTCGTTTCTGGAAGGCCTTCTGCCGTCTGATTGACTCCACCTGCAGTTTGTCGTCTGGATACCACCCTCAGATGAACGGTCTGATGGAGCAGACCAACCAACAACTGGAGCGCTACTTGAGATGCTTCGTCGCCGATCGCCAGCGCTCCTGGGCCCGCTACCTCACTTGGCCTGAGCTATCCCACAACCTCCACGTCTCCTCTGCCACCAATCTCAGTCCATTTGAGGTATGCTACGGTTACCAGCATCCGATGTTCGACCACCAGGAACCGGAGGTGGAGGTACCATCGGCCCAAGAGTTGGTCCGCTGGTGCCGACAACTCTGGAATCATGCCAATGCAGCCATTCACCGTGCCAACACCCGTTACGCTGCTCAGCACCGCCATCGGCACCCACCGGGATGTTTGTACCACGTAGGTGACAAGGTATGGTTATCCACCCGCAATCTCCGCCTTCCCACGGACTCCCGCAAGCTCACCCCCAGTACATCGGACCCTACCGCATTACCCACCCGATTAATCCCTAACCCTAACCCTAACCCGTATCATCAAGGGTGGTCCTGTGTACACTGTGCGTCGGATCCTCGATTCACATCCTCAGGGCAGGGGTACCCAGTACCTTGTGGATTGGTAAGGTTACGGCCCCAAGGAACGGTCGTGGATTCCGACCCGGTTTGTACTCAACCCGGAGCTGATACGGGACTACCGTCATCGGGTATCCTCCCAGCTGGGTCCGTTGGGTACCGGTCCTGGGGGGGTACTGTCACGCGCACTCCTCTCTGCGGCCAGTAATGGGAACGCGTTTGGGCTAACCAGCACGCTACAAGGGCTAACGAGTAGCAACTCGTTACATCCTAACCAGATCACTGTCGAATTGTGAAAGTGTGGCATTCGGTTCATATCCTAATCAGATCCCTGTCTGAATCAGAGAGCATTCCTACAGCCGCCTAACCCGGCTGCTGGAAGTTTGCTCGTGTCTGCTTTTCTCGTCAAATCCTAACCAGATCCCTGACGAATCTGACACTGTACAACCAAACACACTTACATATAAACACACACACATTAATGTGTTTTAATATCTCATCATTTCTCTCCCAGGCTGTGTGGTTGTAATCTGACAGGTGAAAGTTGTTCAGTTCTGGCCACAGTTCTCAGTTCAAACTCCTCAAGTCTGAGAGGTCTGAACCTGAGTGGTAATAATCTGCAGGATTCAGGACTGAAGCACACACACACACACACACAAACACCCATACACATTCACACACACAGACTACACCTACTATACATACAAACACACAACTAGCTTTGTGGGGATGTTTCATAGACTCCCATAACAACTAGATGTATATAATTCTACAGCTAATCCTAACCCTAACCTTAGTAACCAAATGGACATCTTTTATCTCTTTTAGTTTCTCAAATAAAACATGCATTTTCTATAAAATAATTTCTCCTCATGGTGACCTCTCAAATGTCCTCACAAAGTCCAAAAAAATGAATAAATGTGATTTTAGGGGACAAAGCAGCCCAAAAAGGTCCCCACAATGCATAAAAACATGACACACACACATACATACACTAATGTGTTCTAATATCTCATCATTCCTCTTCCAGGCTACGTGGTTGTAATCTAACAGGTGAAAGTTGTTCAGTTCTGGCCTCAGTTCTCAGTTCAAACTCCTCAAGTCTGAGAGGCCTGGACCTGAGTTCTAATAATCTGCAGGATTCAGGAGTGAAGCTGCTCTCTACTGGACTGGAGAATCCACACTGTACACTGAAGATGCTGAGGTCAGATCATCATCACTGTGTGTGTGTGTGTGTTCTTGTACTTGCTACTTAGTGAGAACCAAAATGAGTTTTTAACCAGCAGAGTGAGGACATTTTTGGGAAATGAGGACATTTTTAGTGGTCCTCACTTCTTTAAACTGCTTTTACAAAAAAATGTAAGTTTATTTGCAAAACTAAAAGTGTAGAAAGATTATCTTTTGGTTACTGAGGTTATGGTTATGTGTAGGATTAGGTGTAGTATTATTTAGATACAGTAATATAGAATTCAATGGAGGTCCTCACTACTATATAGGTACAAGGATGTGTGTGTGTGTAGATGTATAAGTGTAATGAGTTTTACCTCCTTCTCTCTGAAGGTTGTATAATTGCTGTATTACTGTATTATTGTAGTTATTAATGTTCTATTCACGCACGCACGCACGCACACACACAAACTCACACACACACGCACACAGAAATGAGAAATCTGAGCAGTGCAGGACTTCCCGAAAGCACACACATGAAGCATGTAGGACTCACTTCTACACACACACTAGAATAAACCTCAATACAAAGACTAACCCTAAAACACTAATGTTTCAGTCACATAATGATGACTTATAAAAGAAATGTGGGGACCGTTTTAAAGACTTTTTTACCAAACTCAATCACTTTTCACACCTTAAAACACCACATTACTAATCAAACTCCTGTACAAATACTATACACACACACACGCACACACACACACTTACACCTACTGTACAACCAAAAACACTTACATATAAACACACACATACTAATGTGTTCTAATATCTGATCATTTCTCTCCCAGGCTGTGTGGTTGTAATCTGACAGGTGAAAGTTGTTCAGTTCTGGCCACAGTTCTCAGTTCAAACTCCTCAAGTCTGAGAGGTCTGGACCTGAGTGGTAATAATCTGCAGGATTCAGGATCGAAGCTGCTCTCTACTGGACTGGTGAATCCACACTGTACACTGAAGATACTCAGGTCAGATTATCATCATTATCACTATGCGGATGCTGTGTGTGTGTGTGTGTGTGTATGTAGATAGGTAAGTGTGATGAGTTTTACCTCCTTCTCTCTGCAGGTTGTCTTGTTGCAGTATTACAGGTGAAGGTTGTGCTGCTCTGGCTTCAGCTCTGATATCAAACCCCTCATCACACCTGAGAGCCTTCAGACCTCAATAAAAAGTAGGAGATTCCAGGGGTGAAGCAGCTCTCTGTTCTACTGGAGAATCCCACACTGTACACTGGAGACACTGCATTGGGTTACTCATGTACTGTTCACACACTGTGTATATGTGAATATGTGTATGACAAGTGGGTTATACTGCATGGACGGTGTGTGTGTTGGGGTGTGTGTGTGTGTTTGTGTGTGTCTGTAGATGTGTAAGTGTGATGTGTTTTACCTCCTTCTCTCTCCAGGTTGTGCTATGTGCAATGTACAGGTAAAGGTTGTGCTGCCTTCAGCTCTGATATCAAACCCCTCATCACACCTGAGAGAACTGCAGCTGAACAACAATGATGTAGGAGATTCAGGAGTGAAGCAGCTCTCTGTTCTACTGGAGAATCCACACTGTACATTGGAGACACTGTGGTGAGTTACTCATATACTGTTCACACACACTGTGTACATGTACAGTACATATATGTGTGTGGAAGAGTGATATGACGTGTGTATGAGAGAGAGAGAGAGAGAGAGAGAGAGAGAGAGAAAGAAAGAAAGTGAACCCCAGTTCAGCAATTTTTTAAAATTCAATTCAATTTTATTTATAAAGCACTCTTAAAAACAGCCGTTATCACAAAGCACAATGGGGGAAATAATTATTTGATCCCCTGTTGATTTTGTAAGTTTGCCCACTTACAAAGAAATGAACTGCTTTTTATCATAGTTTTATTTGATGAATAAAACTATGATAGTTTTGATAGTTTTGATGGTTGATATTTCAGAATTTCAACCAAAAATCCAGAAAAAAACAGTACATAAAAGTTATACTTTGTTTTGCATTTTATTGAGAGAAATAAGTATTTGATCCCCAAGCAAAAGACAACTTAGTTCTTGGTGGAAAAACCCTTGTTGGCAAGCACAACGGTAAGACTTTTCTTGTAGTTGGTCACCAGGTTTGCACTCATCTCAGGAGGGATTTTGGTCCACTCCTCTTTACAGAAACTCTCTAAGTCCTTTATGTTTCTTGTTTGCCGCTTGGCAACTCGAAGCTTCAGCTCCCTCCACAGATTTTTGATAGGATTAATGTCTGGAGACTGGCTAGGCCACTCCATAATCTTAATGTGCCTCTTCTTTAGCCATTCCTTTGTTGCCTTGGCTGTATGTTTTGGGTCATCGTCATGGACTTGACCATGACCCATCTTTGGTGTTCTGGCTGAGGAAAGGAGGTTCTCATCCAAACATTTTATGGTACATGGCCCCATCCATTTGCCCCTCAATGCGGTGTATTCATCCTATACCTTTAGCTGAAAAACAGCCCCAAAGCATAATGTTTCCAACTCCGTGCTTGACTGTAGGAATGATGTTCTTTGGGTCATACTCAGTATTTCTCTTCCTCCAAACACAGCGGTTGGAGTTGATACCAAACAGCTCGATTTTGGTCCCATCTGACCACAGCACTTTCTCCCATGCCTTCTCTGAATCATCTAGATGTTCACTGGCAAACTTAAGATGGGCCTGTACATGTGCCTTTTCAAGCAGGGTGACCTTGTGGGCACTGCAAGACTTCAATTCATTATGGCGTAGTGTGTTACCTATGGTATTCTTGGTGACTGTGGTCCCACCTGCCTTCAGATCATTAACAAGCTCCTCCCGTATAGTTGTGGACTGATTCCTCACCTTTCTCATGATCCTCCTCACCCCATGAGGCAAGATCTTGCATGGAGCTCCAGGTCAAGGGTGACTGATGGTCATTTTATGTTCCTTCCATTTCCGAATAATTGTACCAACAGTTGTCACATTCTCAACAAGCTTCTTGCTAATTGTCTTGTAGGCCATTCCAGCCTTGTCCAGGTCTTGTCCAGCCATTCCAAACTTGTCCCTGACGTCCTTTGAGAGCTCTTTAGTCTTGCCCATGGTGATGGAGAGGTTGTAATGAAGGAAACTGATTCTGTGGACAGGTGTGCTTTATATTCATAACAAGATGAGATCAAGTGTATCTGTAATTGATTTATTGCAATTTGTGTGCCACACTCAACCTGTGGGAGCCAGAATTCAGGTTGGGTTGTACGGGATCAAATACTTATTTCACTCCATAAAATGCAAATCTATTTATAACTTTTATGTGGTGTGTTTTTTCTGGATTTCTGGTTGATATTCTGTCTTCATTCAAGTAAAACTACCGTAAAAATTAGTTGCTTTTCATTTCTTTTTTAAGTGGGCAAACTTACAAAATCAGCAGGGGATCAAATAATTATTTCCCCCAGTGTATCTGGCCCAAACCCTCAACAAGCAAGGCTGAAGAGACAGTGGAAACACTCCCTCTAGTAATCGTTAATTAATCCTTTTTAAAGATGTGTTTAAAGGGGTATGTAAACATTTAATACACAAGTAATACACATTAGTTCAATATTAATAATTAATTAATCATTTTTTAAAGAAGTGAAGATATGAAAAATGTGCAAGGTACGCTTTCAAACCCCGAGTCATTGCTGGGGCCATTCTACTCAGCAACATTAAGCTAAAATTAGTAGCAGAAATTTCCTGCATGTGTGATTATGTTGTTCAAACTGTGGACAACTTGATGTCTCACTGTGATAATGTTCATGCCTGGTCCGTCTGTCTGATTCTACAGCATCAACCATCAAGTATTTAGGAGGAAAAGATGAGGAGTGTGTCCTGCTGACCCGTGTGTAAGTGGGTGGGTATTTATGGGGTTGTGGGGACCTTTTTGTCCCCTAAAATCACTTTTATTCATTTTTTGTGGGGACATTTGAGAGGTCTCCATGAAACACAATGACATGTGCTTGTTTTATTTGAGAAACTAAAAAGGGTAAAAGATGTGCATTTGATTACTGAGGTAAACGTTAGTGTTAGGATTAGCTGTAGAATTGTATACATCTAGTCATTATGGGAGTTTATGGAATGTCCCCACAAAGATAGTCTTACAAGTTATTTTATTTCAGAAGATTCCCTTTATTTCTCAATATGCTAAATAATGATGCTGCAGCATCTACATCTAGACTGTACCAAAACTTGGTGGCGTGTGTATATTTGAAGCATTAAAACTCTCAGTCTGCTGTGTTTAAAATATGTTTAAAAACTGCTCACTAGTATCACCTGCTGGTCAGAAGACCTTACACTCATCTCCTAATTGCAGAGACAATTTCCCAGCAGGAGTTTGGGGTTAAGGCTCTTGCTTAGAGGTCCAGTGGTGGTAGTGCTGGAGGTAGGATAGAGAAAGACTTGCTCCAGAAGCCAGCATCATAGTACTAGACCAGCACTCTTGCTCCTTTGCTTCTTTCACTCTCCTAAGGCAGTGTTTCTAACTTAGCGACTTCTAGTGACTTTTAGGACAGCCAGTAGCTACCCCAGCAAACACGGAACGTTCCCTAAAAGTTCTCCAAAGGTTCCACAAAGTGTGTCGTTTAGAGAATGTTCTTGGAATGTTCCCTAAAGGTCACATTTTGTGGAACCTTTAGAGAATATTCCCTGAAGGTTCTATTAAGGTTAGGTTTTTGTAGCCTGTTACAAACGTTCTGTGAATGTTCCCTTTTAAGTTATTTTCATAGAACCATAAACAACCTCAGGGAATGTTCCCTGAAGGGTCTGTTAAGGTTACATATCGTCATTTTCTTAAAATAATGGTCTAAGTCATCCCTTGGTCACCTCTGGTAAAATCGCATACATTCTCATTTGAACAGATCATCCGATCCTACCGCTGTAGTATACTGGTCAGTGTTGGGAATGTTACTACACTAAAGAATACATGCCCTAAAATGTCGTTTGTAACGTATTCTGTTAGATTACTCAATGTGAGTAACGTATTCTGAATACTTTGGATTACTTCGTTGGGCTTCTGGTTTAAATTGTGCCGCGAAAAGGCTCGTCAGAGGTGGTCAGACACTTATACATGATTATTTCTACTTTAAAAAAAGAATAAACTTTTTTATGGATTAAAAACTTGTTGCAGATGTTTTTAGTAGATTATGTATTTGCGTATGCGTAAGATCAGTAAATATTGTCCACATTGGCCCCATAAGATTAGTGTATCCGATATGCTAGCTTTATGTCGCATTTCCGAGCAAGGATGCTAATGGGTAACGTGCTATCTGAATTATTGTAAATACGACAGTGTTGTAAAATACATAGTAATTTCGAGTGGGAAATAATTTTGATACATGAGTTCCCGAGTTGATATAATATTCAAAGGTGGCAGAGATAGCAGCTAGGCTCCGTCACGAATGGTGTATAATCATTTTAGCAGTGCAGCTCCTGTTAGCTGTTGCTTGTGTACAGCGTTTTTAATTTAAAATCTACGTAAACTTAACATGGTAGAGAACAATTTTACCCAGAGCAGATATGGCCTGATGCGGTGCTAAGATGACACGAAACACAGTTCCGCCATTTTTCATGAAGCTATAGCAAAAAAAAACTTTTACAAATGTAAAGTGTAATTTAGTGTAAATAAGTGTAGTGGGATTAGATTTTGTTATTTTATTAGGTTATTATTACAAATAACTAAATGTAACCATTCCACAACCACACCGATAGATGGCGCCATTGAGCTTCAGTGTGTGGCCTGGGAGACGGTAGCTCGAGCTTCGTTCATTATTAAAATATGATGGACTTGAGCAGGACGTAAATTTCTGCGTGTCCTTACAGTCATCCACATCTACATATTAAACTGACTGTAAAGAGGGGTTTGAATCATACAGAAACGACCGTTTAACTGTTGAAATGTTCTAGTAATGTTTGAGCGACGTGTAAAAGGGTATATAGTCAGTGTTTTGTTTGTGTAAACGTCGCCGCTAGCAAGTTAGCCTTCTAAATGTTCTGTCAGCTAGCGCTTCAGTCAGCGATGTAAATTGTAAACTGTGAAATGTCCTCTGAACGGATGGATCGCTATTCTAATGTTTAGATTTACCTCTGCTGTACTTGTTAGTCTTTATTCTGTTCATTTTACCAGGTCTCTGATCCTAGGTTTGCTAGAATATGTTCCAGTCAGAGTCGGTTATCGCTTTTCTTTGTTTGCCGTCACAGAATGTTCCATTTTCTAGTATTAAAACTAATGGTTTTTATAGGTATAAAAATATCTTAAAATGTGCATTGTTTTCAGAGCTACTGTATATGACGCCATGTAGTATTATTTATTTAAATATTTTATATTGTGTCCTATTATGATACTATGATAGCTTGTGTATCTAGAAAATGTTTTGTATTGCACATTATGTATGTATATTCTATGTAATTAATTATTATAAGCATAATATATCTCTTTATATATTTATATTTATTTTCATGTATGTTCTGTACAGTCCCAGTTTGTCATCTATTACTTGTGTTTATATTGAAATAAATTACTATTATGTTGCATTTTTTAATTATATATTCAAATGTATCAATTTGATGTTTCAGTATTAAACTATGATAGTCCTGTGCAGGACGTATATTTCTGTGTTCTGTGCAATCAAGCCTGTGAAACCTTGTACTGTCTCAGATAACCCCTAGGTCAGAGCCGGTAGCATATATAGTCTACAATACTTAAAATAGTTTTGTGCTGTACAATATAGATGCATTTAAATAGATTGACTGTAGTCATATTAAAACCCGGCTGATCATACACTGATATTAAGCACACAATTACGTTTGAATATTTGTAAATATTATTTTTGTTTAGATAACCTTAACATCATTTCAACATTAATTTACTCGTGTAACAATTTTGGTCCAATATTGATTCAATATACACTAATTCAACTTTAAATTAATAGATAAACAAGTTGACAAACAAGTGCTGAAACATTCATTTTTCAACATTGAATAAATAACCTTTAACAAGCAAGATCAATGCTAAATCAACATTGAAGATTAACGTTTTAACCTTTTTGTCTGATTTGGATTAGTGTCATTTCAACATATGTGTGCTACCTGGGCAGTACCTTGCTCAGGAGTAACTAAGGGGTCTCTTTACTGGTCTGGGACTTCAAGCCATTACCCTCTTATCACTGGGCCCAAAGCGGGGACCAACCATGGGCAAGCACCAACACTGCAGGGCACACACACTCACCCTCACACCTTACAGGGACCATTTAGAGTCACCAATCAACCTATATTGCATGCCTTTGGACTGTGGGGGGAAACCGGAGCACCCGGAGAAAACCCACATGAACACGGGGAGAGCACGCAAACTCCACACTGAAAGGCCCGAACCCAGGACCTTCTCGCTGTGAGGCAGCAGCGCTAACCACTGCGCCACCGTGCCGCCCCTGTTCTGGTCTCTTTTTGTAGAAAAATATACATGGCCGAACAGCAGGGATAAGAATTGCTGTATTTTTTATGTTTCATACGCACTACCACAGGCCTTTTCTCACACGTTTCCCGACAGAGGTCAGAATGTTAATGTTATCGTTGTTGAGGTGAAGCGAGAAACTGATCAAATCCATATCTCTCACACACTAAATATGAAGTGTTAGTGATAGTGTTCCATCATTAGTGATGCTGCGTTACTACGCGGGTTATTCGTGCCTCAGAACATTAAGTACAAAGTTCGTCAACTTCCCTCATTTAAACAGAGCGTTTTTTAAATTACAGTTCACACAGGACGGCGTTCTGATATCGATTTTCTGACAAGCCAACATTTTTGTAAGACCCTACCTCTCACCTCCCCAACAAGAGTCGCTGTGAACTCGCTTTGATAATATAATGTTACCTTCTGTCAACTGATTGGCTGTTTACGTTGCAACTTATACGGTGCGTGCCATTATCACGTCATATGATTGCCTGATTTTGAATGGGTTTTTTCATACAACAAAAGTTACATTTCAATTAAGTTTTTATTTCATGGCAGTTCGTATTTAAGATAAGATAAGATAAGATTAGTCTTTATTGTCAATATGCAGGAACAATGAAACACAGTTTAGCAGCTCTCTGTTTAGCAGAATAAGTTAATTAAAATAAATTTAAGTAAAAAGTATTAAAGATTAAAAATCAGTAAAGAGCAACATACAAAGAAAGAAACAGCCTTCCAGTTCCGGTAAGAATTGTATTTACATTTATGTACAGTCAGTCAGAGGTAGTGTGTGCTTAGAGACCTACCCTCAGCATGATATTGCACAGAAGACAGTCATTCAGTGGTTGGGGAAGAATTAGTGCACAGAAGACAGTCATTCAGTGAGGTGAGGGAAGGGCACATTTGACTGCCTGTGGATAAAAGCCTTTCTTCAGTCTGTTTGTTCTGCCTTTGACTGACCTGTAATGTCTGCCAGAGGGGAGGAGGGAAAAGAGGGAGAGCCCAGGGTGTGAGGGGTCTTTGATAATGTTGCCGGCTCTTTGGTGGAGTCTGCTAGTGTAAATGTCCTTGAGGGGGCTAGTACCATCCCACTTGCTCACTCTGCTGCCCTCACCACCTGCTGCAAATGTTTTCTGTCCTCTTCAGTGCACCTACTGAACCACAATGTGCAACAACAGGTCAGGAGGCTCTTAACAGTGGAGCGATAATAGTTGGCGAGCAGCTGTTGGGGGAGGTTGGCTTGATGCAGCTTCCTGAGAAAGTACAGTCTTTGTTGTGCCTTCACCACCTGGTGAGAGATGTTTGTGGACCAGGTGAGGTCAGCAGAGATGTAGACCCCCAGGAATTTAAAGCTCCCCACCCTCTTTACCTCTTCTCCATCAATGTAGAGGGCAGAGTGCTCGGCCCGCTTGGCTCTCCTAAAGTCCACTATCTCTCCTTGGTCTTGGCTATGTTCAGTTCCAGGTTATTGTTGTTACACCATTGCCTCAGCTGTTGAAGCTCCTCCCTGTAGGCTGATTCATCATTGTTGTCAATCAGTCCTACAATGGTGGCGTCGTCAGCAAATTTGATGATGGTGTTACTAGTATACCTACCCACTAGTATGCCGTGGATGTCATCTGGAATGGCGGCCTTAATGTAGGGCATGATAAGTTCCTCCAAATATTTGGTGACGATGGGAGTTAAGGCAACCGGGCGATAATCATTTAGGCAACCCACTGTGCTCCTTTTGGGCAGTGGGACAATGGTGGCTGATCTAAGACAAGTCTCCTGCAGACCGTCCAGGTCTGTCTCCTCTGCAAAAATTCACAAGTCTGTAGTTTCAAAACAGTCTTGATTGGCTACTGTGGCTTCCTCAGTTAATACCTGAACTCTTTTAACTGATGGTCTTTGTCTACAGATCAGAGGTTTATAAGCAGGTATCAGGGATAGGGAGAGATGGTCTGAAAGACCAAGCTGTGGCAGGGGGGTGGCTTTGTAGGCCTCTGAAATGGTGGTGTAGACCTGGTCTAGAATGTTATTTTCCCTTGTTGGAAAGTTCACGTTTTTGCATACTCCAGTCAGGACAGATTTCAGGTCTGCATGGTTAAAGTCTCCTGCTACAAGTATAACGCAGTCTGGGTGTGCTGTAAGCTGTTGGTTAATGGAGCATTGTAGCTTCTCCAAGGCTAGCCTAACATTAGCTTGAATTCCCTCGGTAAACAGAACGGTCTACATCGTAACATCAGATATTCTATTTCTGGACAACAGTGAATGTCTTTCACTGTGACGTTAGTACACCAGCTGTTATTTAGAAACACACATAGTCCTCCTCCATGCTTCTTACCGGACTCTGTTGTTCTGTCCACTCTGAAGGTAGCACAGCCCATTAGCTCGGTCACAGTGAGTGGGATAAAAAAGTCCAACTATGTCTCAGTTATTACCATCACACAGTAATCCAAGCAGCATGAGTTAATTCTCAGTTGTAGCTTGTCCATCTTATTGTTGAGAGACCGGGAGTTGGCAAGAAAGAGATTTGGAATGGCCGGTTTGTGGGGGTTAGCATTTAGGTTAGCCCTCAGTCCCTCTCTCTTTCCCCTCTTCCCCTCCTCCTATACCTCCGTCGCCTACCCCGCTTCAGTGGTGGAACGTTGAAAACAAAGACTCCGGTTCTTTGGATCTCTGGGGGAATAAAGTCCCAATCACTCTCGTTATAAGTCTGGCGGTTATGTTGCTCCTGAACCATTAACAGTTCAATCCTGCTGTACTGTATATGTGCTGCTGTCAGTCAAGTTAGAAAAATAAGAATGAAAACATACTAAATATTTTTTAAAATCTGCTAAAACTCGAGAAGTGCCGGGCCGCTGTGACTGCTCGCGCCGCCATCTGCTGGTTGTTCTCCACTAAGTGAAGATCTCGAGCATTAAATGAAGATCATCTTCATTAAGTGAAGAGCTCGAGCATTCTGTCGAACAGTTTTCATATTGCTGTCGTTAAAGCGTCATACTGTTTATTTGTTGATTAAGACAAAAGACTTACTACTATAAACAGGAGAAATGAATGAGATCAGTATGTACACAAGCAGAAATATCAAAATACTGTCCAATCTGAATGCAGTAAAACGTGTGCAGTAAAAAGTGTTTTCTTAACGCACACAAACTGTCTTTATGGTGTTTTGTCAACCATGTGTGCATTCAGCAAACTGAGTTAAAGTCCGTAACTGAAGTATTCCCACTCGCTCATACAGCCTGAGCTGTATGAGCCTGAAGTTTGGCATGACCGCCAGGATCATCTCTAACTTTTACAGGAGCACCATCGGGAGCTGATGGCTTTTCCTGCTCCCTCAATCAAGAGTAGTGTTCTCTATTACATACTTGTCTGTAGTTAATAGTTACTGCATAATGTATACTGTGTAATTTTATTGTTATACACATGCACTGCCACTTTACTCATTGTACAGAACTGATACCTCATACATATGTGAAAAACTTTGATTACATGTCACCTTTATACTGCTGCTCACTCTGTCACTTTTTTAATATTATGCTGCATTTGTGCAATATTCAGCAGAGGTGGGCAAAGTAACTAACTTCATTACTTAAGTGAAAGTACAGATACCACTAGTCAAATGTTACTCCACTACAAGTGAAAGTCATACAGTCAAATATTTACTTAAGTTAAAGTACTGAAGTACTTGTTTTAAAAAGTACGTAAGTATCAAAAGTACATCTTCTTTCACCACATTGTTGCATTATTGCCACAACACCTATAACACCTAATGCCTCTGACTAGCTTGTAGAAGCTGTAGAATAAGGAACTGGTAGAATGTTACAGAATGAAACACAACCTGAACTGATAAAGAAAACCAGTCATTAGTTTATTTTATTAATGAATTGTAAGACTTCACACCCCCACAAAACAGCACGGTCGTGTTCTGACCCAGCTCTGGCAGTGTGTTCACACATATATGTGTATGTTAATCAGGAGGAGCTGTAAATGCAGCCTGCTTAGAACCTAAAATCAACATTCCAACCTGCATAAAACCCGGCTCTAAACCTCTAGCGTCATGACTGTCCAACAGCAACAATGTTTTAATAGGCAGTGTGTGCGCACATATATGTGTATGTTAATCAGGAGGACAATGCAATAGCTGTAAATGCAGCCTGCTTACATCAACATTTTAACCTGTTTAAAACCCAGCTCTACACCTCTAGCTTCATGCCTTTCCAACAGCAACAGTGTTTTAATCAAGACAGAAAACAGCAGAACTGTCTGAACCTGGTTTTATAGTTACAGTCTACAGGCATGACGTAACCCTGCTGATTACTGATATTCAGTTTACACATCACAAAAACCCCATGTTTACATGTACAGGTACAAATTCAATTTCTATTTATGGCTTTTTAATTCTATCCTTTTAACTTATTTTTTCTTGTTTTTGTTTTGTTTTTTCTTTCCCTTCTCTCTCTTCCATTACTTAGATTTTATTGTGCCACTTTTTCTTTATTATTACTCAAATGTCTTTATATAGTTATGCTGAGTGACTTGGTTCTTATGGTTCTCATCCAACACATTTCATTGTTATGCTGACCCAGTGTTCTCTCGCAGTAACTTGTACATCAGTAAAGGAGTAGATAAATACAGGCCAACATGTTTAATAAAGAGAAATACAACAACTGAGGTCTTTCTCTGTATCTCTCTCTTTATGTATTTTCCTCATCTAATATTATAGAGAAGTGTGACAGAAGTTTCAACACTAACATTTTTACCACATCCTGAGACGGCCTCTTCCTTCCTCTCTGACTTTATCCCTCCCAGTATTCGTTCAGAATCAGTATGTTAGTAACTGGGAACGACAGATGAGTGCCGAGGAGTGACAGACATACTACCATTAATACATAATGTATGATGAGTGCTAGGAGCTTTGTAGTGTAAAAGGCATACTTAGACAACAAATGATTTAGATACATTAAATGAAATATAATAACAATGGCAAGGGATAATATTGCATCCTTTATGACTGCACTTATTCATTAATGACACATAAAGAGTATTGATTACAAGTCTTAATGTTAGTGTTTATTGAAGTACAGAATATTTGTTAAGGAATGATAGCGAGAAGTGGAATTCTTGGGCCGCTTTATCACAATGTTTTCTGCTGATCATTTTTACTCAAATAAAAATAAAATACAAGAAGAATCTGTTCCTCTTCATTTAATACATTTGGTCTATACTGTTAGAAAACAGAAAGCAATAGGAAAAATAAACAAAAAGGTGTTTTAGGTCATTAGAAACGCACAAAATACATCTAACAGTAAGTAGCAACACATTTATTGTCACATATTTGTTGAGTAATTATTCTTTTTCATTCCACATCTGTATGAACACCTCTGATGCAGGTTGTAGGGTGACACCCAACTAGAAAATGAGTTATGACATAATAAAAGTTGAAATAAGGAATAAAACATTCTCATTTTATTTCATTACTCACTGAGATACCTTAACACACTGATGGCATCAGTAATGTATGTTGGAAATGAATTAGGTTTGGATGAATTCATAGCAATGTTTGAGAAGTATGGACGGCTTAAAGCTTGGAATGTTATATTAATTTGATGATCTTCATATAAAATGTTGATGTGTTTTATCACTGCAGTGGAAATATTTGCATACATGAATACCTCACGTAACTGAAACAGCACATGGTCATGTTCTACTTATCGGTTAAATAAGTAGAACATAATTGATTTATCTATGTATATTCTATGTGCCTTATACTCTGTAGAATGTCATCTGGTCTCTCTGTATACTTGTATATAGCTGAGATGACAAAGCTTACTTTGACTTTGAGACCAGGTTTGATGTTTATATGGATTTTATTCATTTAAATACAAAACATATGAAAACATATAACACTCTCGTGTTGTGTTGTTTGCACGATTATTAATTGTAAAATTATTTTAATATAAATCACCTTAGCATGTAATTAAGTAGGTCCTCTTTCAGAATCCTTCTGCGCTCTGATCTCCACTTTTTCCTTTTTTATTCTTTTGCCATGAAATGTTCATTATTCCTGAATATTATTAGTTTTCAAGTTGTAAATGTGTTATTATGCCACACATACACTCAAAAACATCCATCTGGTTCAACTGAATATGTTCAACTCATTATTTTAATGCTAGTTTTAGCTTTGTTCTGCTTTCTGTAAAAGTCCCAATCTGTTGTTTCACTAAGACTTTTAGATTCTACGTGAATGTTATAGTAATGTTTTAGCACAAACTAGCTCGTAATTTGTTTTATGGATTTGGTTTAAATTTTGTCTGTTGATTTAGATTAATATCAGACTTTGCTTTTCATGTATTTTCTGTATTTTCACCCATCCGGCATATCATCTTGACTTTCACTTAATATTTGGACAGATTTACACTTAATTATAAGCCTGAATTTATGCCACTTACCCGCAAATCGACCGCAAACAGGTAGATTCAATGTGACCTTCTGCAACGTTATTTATATCTTCAGATTAAACCTAAACTAGCTCATGCCCTTATACTTTTCAAGACATGCCAACCGAGCGAGAAAAAATTATGAAGACCAGGCCTCGAAGATTATCTT
This sequence comes from Distichodus sexfasciatus, assembly GCA_032718565.1. Classification (NCBI taxonomy): domain Eukaryota; kingdom Metazoa; phylum Chordata; class Actinopteri; order Characiformes; family Distichodontidae; genus Distichodus; species Distichodus sexfasciatus. The sequence goes on from JAVGVS010001048.1 coordinate 40,425, forward strand.
AAATACGTTTAAGAAGTCATTAAAATACATCGTAATATATTTATAAAAAGTTTTCAATTCTTCCAAACTACGACGTGTGGAAATAGAAACGACGGAACAGAAAGTGGCAGTATTGCTCAATGTTAATGTTACATGTGTACAACTCTCAAACAGGATTTTATATAAACAAACACGACGTACTTCTGTGTCATAGTTCTTAACTATACATAACACACGTATTGTGTATAAGTAAAAACTATAACATTTAAAACATATTCCAACCAAAATGTCCATAAATATAGACATTATAAATGTATATTTAAAAGTCTATATGTATAAATGTATGGTATAATCAGTATACTAAATGCCACGTTTAACATATAATATTCTCTAAAATACGAAATGCTTTTCAACATCAATTTTACACATAGCAGATCCAGTTTTCAGAAAAAGGA
>JAVGVS010001049.1:0-40600 GCA_032718565.1 Distichodus sexfasciatus
TTTTTTTTGGTTGATGCGGATCAACTCCAGAGGATCGATTGTGTTTTGTACAGAGATCGTCAGTCTTCTCACTGGACCTGTTGTGTTGGATTTAAAACTCTGCCCATGAAAAGCACCGTACCTGCGTGAGGAGAGAAAACCCTTAAATCACTCTCCAAACTTAATTAAATGTTAATGTGGTCTGTGTGTTGGTGCTACTACAGTAGTTTATTTAAAATAATCCTTAACCTCAGGTTTTCACTTTAAGAACTTTTATTTGAAAAGAAAATGCTGTTTAAATGTACATATAGGTGAAATACATTATCATGAAACAATTATTATAGCATAATCCTTACTATCTAAATGCAGAATTACGTAAATTTCTTTTACCTCTCTTTATTTGTCGTAAGATAAAGAGGAACGGACGATCTGCTTTAAACACTGGCGCTCGGGATCTTTTTAAAAGGACCATTACTAAAACAGAAACCGAAATAACATCGGAGAGTTACACCTGCAAGAAGTACACTTGCACATATCAGTAGTTTGTCATTATTCCAAGGCTGCTCTCTTTTAACTAAGCAGAAGCAGAAGCGGAAGTGTTTAGCCAGAACCGTTACCTGTTGCTGCCGCAGCCTTCGTCCCACCCTCGGTCACCTCCATTCCAGCTTCATGAAGTGCATCGGAAACATACAGACTTTCTGTATCTGTGAATGATAAACGCACAGGTCGGTGAAAACATCAAAAGCTGCGAAAAAGCATTCTCCCTAAGAAAGCCACCATAAACTCCCAGCATTGTCATCAAACTGGTCCATGTTTTCTCTTTAACGCATGTTCATCATGTTCTCTTGTATGATTTTTGCCTCATTGTTATCTTGTACTGACTAAACTTCAATAATATCAGCAAAATACTTCAAATACTTATTAAATTCTATGAAATTCTTATTATCATATGCTTTAGGGCTCTAATGATACATAAGTCTGAGAAATGACTTTGACCATTGCATCATCTTCTGCTTCTTCTTCTTCTTCCTCTTTTGGCTTTTCCCTTCAGGGGTCGCCACAGCAAATCATCTGTCTCCATTTAGTCTTATCCTCTGCGTCCTCTACCCTCACACCAACTAACTTCATGTCCTCTTTCACCACATCCATAAATCTCCTTTTTGGTCTTCCTCTCAGCCTCCTGCCTGGTGGCTCCGACCTCAGCCTCCTTCTACCTATGTACTCATTGTCTTCTCCTCTGGACATGTCCAAACCATCTCAGTCTGGCCTCTCTGACTTTATCTCCAAAACATCTAACATGAGCTGTCCCTCTGATGAACTCATTCCTGATCCTATCCATCCTCGTCACTCCCAAAGAGAACCTCAACATCTTGACCATGGCATCAATCCACAAAAATGACATTGAACAGACATCAGACATATTGTAACATCACTTTGTATTGAACAGAATGTGACATTTCTAAAAATGACCAGGGAGTGGACTACCACTTCCTTTTCAGGTCAACACAGTAGAGAATCCCTGTAAAACGTTGACCACCAAGCGACACTATTAGGGCTGTAAATCTGTATATAGGATGTAAAGGACGTCTCCATTAATGACAACACTTCATTTCAGTTTAAGAACTAGGTCATTCAAAGTGATGACGACACGAAGCATGAGGCAAGTTTACAAACTGTTCTACCTGATATCCCTGTGAAATCTGCCGAAGAGGGTTCAAAAGCATCTATGAAGCCAAGAGCTTGGAGGACAGGCTTCAAGTCCACCCGAGAGTGCATCTTAAACCTGAAACGCACCATCAAGTAGCACTGTGACATCTCTAGGATTGTAATGCTTTAGGGGACGGTGACAAAGCAGGACAAGTTGATGTGTTATTTGATCAGATGTTTGGTGTCGCAATTGTTTCATGCAGTTTGCAATGACACTGAAACCATTTTCAACGGTAAGACTGAATGCACCCGTCAAAATGTCAAACTGTAACCATCAGAAATATTAGAAATCTGAAATATAAAAAATGCTTTACATATATTCCATCTTCTAGTAGTTTATTTTCAGATTTTAACTTTGGGTGATAATGCAGAAAATAACATGAACACCAAAAAGCATCCTTTCATTGATCCATAAGTCATGCTGTAAGTAGTATCTCACCTGGGGAGGAAAATGTCCATTTTGGTGTGTCTCAGCCCAGTATCCCAGAGTCTCACAGCGTCACCAGTGAGTTGGGATTCGAGGTGATAAAGTGGCGTCTTTCTGTCACTAGGCATCACCACCAACAGGCTGAGCAGGTGATCCAGGTACAGAAGCTCCAGCACAGTGTAGCGCAGCTCAGATGGCAAACTGAACTGACCTGACCCACAGCAAGACATGGCAGATTTAGAGCGTTGCAAATATAAAGAAATAATAAAGAGGATTTGGCTATTTAATTAAAACTGGCACGTTATGAAGTTTCCTTTTAATGCACAATTCTAGTAAATGTTTTTTTGAAAAATATTTACCTATTTCTAAAAATATATATCATAAAATATGTAAGTTACTGATGTTAGTGTACTATTTTTATAGTATTTCCTTCTTGCAAACAAATGCGTTTTCATTATACAATGTTTTATTTCACTGTACCATCACTTCCTGCACTTCTTTGTTTTTGTGCATCCTGCCTCATACTGTATATATGTTTTTTAATAAAGTACGGAGCAGCAAACACACAAAAAATGTAAAGATTGAACCTTAAACAATGTGATGCCAGCCACTGAGTCCAGCTGTTCACTTACCGAAGTTGACCTCTGCCAGCTGGTACATCATGGGCACTTTAACGGAGCTGCCATCCGACAGGGTGAAGGGAAGGTCCTGCGTGTTGCTGAGCATGAACTGTTTTTGCCACACACCTTGAAAAAGCACAGAGCTCAGCAAAGCCATGTGAGGCGCCACAGTTCTGTCTGGAATCTCAGCATCGCCCGAGTTCACCTCGTCACCACCTGCTGGTCAAAAACGGTCAGAAGCTGTTACATTGTGTGGATATTTTATAGACATAATATTATAGTTTTTCCATCCATCCATCCATCCATCTCTCCCTATTAGGAGTGCAATGGTTCATACCCCAGCTTTCAAGCCAACGCTACATGTAACTTGTTTAACTGTTTCAAATATAGAACCTTGAATCTTCAAGGGATTTTCTTTAGGACTGTAAATGGTGTACAAAACACTTCTTAGGACATTAACAGCACATCTGGAAGTGAGTGAAAGCCAAATCTTTTTTACACATACGTTTACCAGCAAATTTATCCTAATTTTGAACACCAACATCAGCCAAAATCACGGGATATAAGACTGCCTACATTTGGTGTTTTTCAGTTTACGTTTTTGAGTTTCCATTTCCAGTTTCCAATTAACATTAAACAGAGTCATTTTAAGTAATCAATTTGTAGATAAAAAAAAGCTATCAAAGAGTAAATGTAAATAAAAACAGTTTGGATGAAGCTCACCAATGTGTTGTGTTAGAAAAAGAATTTAAGTCTTTAAATACTGAGGAATTCCTTGAAATTTCATTAGACAAATAATGTTAATGTAACTGACAATAAACTATATATTCCTACCATGAGAACAAACTAATTCTCAAATCACAAACTAATGCAAAGAAAGTTAAATTAAATCCTGATTCACACAAGTAATGATTCAATTGGATCAAACTGGACCAGCTGTACTGTTATTGACACTAGTCCTGGTTATTAACGTGTTGATATCCCATAAGCAGTGGTGGATGAATGCAACTTTACCTTTAACCCTTCCTTTAACCTGAAATTGACCTGAAATGTTAACATATTGGGCTGCATGGTGGCGCAGTGGTTAGTGCTGCTGCCTCACATCGTTAAAGTCCTGGGGTCAGCCATAGGGCCTTTCTGGGTGGAGTTTGCATGCTCTCCCTGTGTTCCTGTGCGTTTTATAGGTGTGCTCCGGTTTCATCCCACAGTCCAAAGGCTAGCAATATAGGTTAATTGGCCTTCTTTATTGGCCCTGTAAGGTGTGAATCTGAATGTGAATTGATTGTGCCCTGCAGTGTGTCAGCGCCTGCCCAGGATAGGTCCCCGCCTTGCGCCCATAGGTCCCGGGATAGGCTCCCCGATAGGGAGTAAGCGGTTCAGATAATGAATGAATGAATGTTAACATATAAATATCTTAAATTATATAGTATAATTAAAAAGATATCAGATTCACACATCAGGACAGTCAGAAGCCATGCTGCTCACCTCTTCCTTGAACTCCCTGATGGAGCTCTGTATTATTGCTGTGGCTGAAGTGCACACTCAGAAGGCTGCTGTTGTACCATTCCACTGCACTTTGGACAAATGCTGGCAAAAGACGAACACCACCGTGGACCCAAAGTGTATTACTGAACTGCACTTGAGCTTCCAGTCTGCTATTACCTGGGTCGCCTGGGGACTGGGTCACAGCCTCCAGAACATGACGGTCTAAGGAATACAGAAGGTTACATCGCTTAATAACACAGCGTTATGATACCTCGAAAAAAAACCAAAAAACAGCGCAGAAAAGCTACTTTCATTCCGAACTTCAGCTGGGAAGTGAAAAGAAATTGAGAACATGACGTGCAAGAAATCTTTGCTCACCAGTGAGGTCATATCCCATGATTCCCTGTAGTTGTGAGAGAGTGTTACCCCTTGCACCCAGCTGAAGCAGACCCAGGCTCAATGTAATGCTGGCCGGGGACACGATCAGGTTGGAGTCGTTTTCGATGTGTGTGAGCATCTGGTAGAGCCTGAAACTGAACTCTGCGTTGTGCTCGCTGAGAACATTGCCCAGACTGGAACCACTGTGCTGTACCAGCCACAGCCCGAAGAAGACGGAGGTGACAGATTGGGGCCACATTGCTGTGGTCGCAGGAGTCGAGTTAAACACACGCTTCCAGTTGGTGAAAGCTCACTGCAATGGAGAGATCATGGTAAAACCACAGAGCCTACGCCTTCAAAATGCTGGATGCTCCTTCTACATTCATCAGACACTCGCTTCCCAATGACTTCTGTTTCTTAACTACAGGCACAGTCTCTTTGAAACCGCTTGGGGTTGAGGGCTTTGCACAGGGGACCAATGGCGGTAGCAGAGAAAGACTCCAACCCACAACCTCTTGATCCATACCTGAGTATCCTACCACTAGGACACCGCCATCTTGATTCTTTTAGTAAGGCTTCCCCATATATTGTTCACTGCAATGTGCCACTTCAAAGGAAACTTGCAGACAGACTGGCAGACAAGTATTGAATACAATAGTGTTGTGGAGAGTCAATCAGTGTAATAAACTACATTTTTTCAGCTAAAAACATGACTCCAGATGAGTCTCAGCACTCACCTGCTTTGTTTTATGTGCAATAAAACCAGTTGTACAGATTTAACCCTAAGCCTGTACAACTACTCTACAAGATCACTTTAATTACTAATTATTCAATTACAATGATCTTTTTTCTTCTAAATTGAGTTATTAAAGTAATTTGGAGGAAAACTACAAAAACTACAAAACTATAGTCTAATGTCAAAACTTTCACCTAATTTTTATGACCAATTCAAAACCTCTGTACACTCTTAGAACGAATGTGTAGAAAATTACACAAATCCAGTGTAAAAGTCAGACTGTTTACACATAGTTATGTGTAGTTTTAATATGTGCGTTTGTTCACAGCATTCAACACAATATGTGTTACCAAGGACAGCACATGTTAATATTATACATGTTTACACATCTTTGCGTTACCTTTCTTGACACACTGTGTCAAAAGTGTTAACACAGTGAATGTGTTCAAATTAACACAAGGAACGTTATCCCAAATCTCACCCATGTGTAAGAAATTGATAGTTTGTCTCCATTTTAGCACATCTTTTCTAAGAATGTACAACCTCAGCCTAATTGGAACTGTATTAGTGTTTAAAAAACAACAATAGTCTCAGAAGAATCACAGCCCTCATCTCCTGTATATACTGTCTACTGTATTTATCTAACTTCATGGTATGCACTCAAGACGCAAATAAAAGGCATCGTTCAGCTTTTTCAAAATTTCACTTATTCAGTTAACTTTGTAGATGCACTACGCTACGAAATGTGGCTGTAGCCCTACAAAATCCCTCTAGTAATATATTTTTCAGTTATTTAATGAAAATTACAGATACTTTCCATATTGCAGAAAAACACACTGCAGTGTATTTGCTTTAAATATATTGCACAGTTCTAATTTAAATGCAGCATACATTTAAATGGCTCAATGTAATTTTTTGGTGTGATAACAATAATAATAATAATAATAATAATGACAATAACATTCTTTTTCTTGCTTTTGTATTTGGTTATATAAATAAGTCGAACAGTGAACTGTAAGTCACACATCTTACCTGAATAAAAGCTGAGTCTGTGTTTTGCAGCACCCGGAGTTCTCCTCTGGTCTGTGGTGACAGCTCGGTGTTTTACACGTCTGTGTCCGTGTTTCTGCATCTGATTGAGGTAATGGAGGATCATGAGACCTCGTTTAAAGGGAGAGTTTCGTGTCTGCGGTCTCCGGCGGCGATGTCCGTACCACCTCCCACCGGCACTGCGGGGAGACAGGCGCAGGGAGGCAGGCCGGGGAGCGAGCGGCAAATCCGGACTAGTGCTGGAAAACACACACACACACGCACACACACACACACATACACACACACACATTTTTAAGAATATGAGCATAAGGAGAGAGATTTTAAAGGGAGAAGTTCAGCTTGAAGAAAAAGTGTGCGTTCCATGTCCTCATAATGACACACGTCCCCACTTCATCAGTATGTAATCAGGTCAAAATCCCCATTATGGCAGGTTTACACACACACACACACACACACACACACACACACACACACACACACACACACACACACACACACACACACACACATCCTTGTACTTATATAGTAGTGAGGACCTCCACTGACTAATATATTACTGTATCTAAACAATACTATGCCTATCCCTAAACATAACCCTAACCATAACCTCAGTAACCAAAAGCTAATCTTTCTACACCTTTAGTTTTGCAAATAAACTAGTATTTTATTTGTAAAAGCAGTTTGAAGCAGTGAGGACCACTAAAAAAGTCCTCACTTCCCAAAAATGTCCTCACTCTGCTGGTTAAAAACTCATTTTGGTGCTCACTAAGTAGCAAGTACAAGAACACACACACACACAGTCTATGTATTACTATCTTTGTGAGGTCTTTCCATAGACTCCCATAATGACTAGATGTATATAATTTTACACCTTCACCTAATCCTAACCCTAACCTTAACCTCAGTAACCAAAAGCACGTCTTTTACCTCTTTTAGTTTCTCAAATAAAACAAGCACATTTTCTATAAAGTCATTTTTCCTCATGGGGACCTCTCAAATGTCCCCACAAAGCCCAAAAAAACAGATAAAAGTGATTTTAGGGGACAAAAAGGTCCCCATAATGTGATAAATACATGGCCGCACACACACACACACACACACACACACACACACACACACGCACATAGCTAGTCTGCTGTGTCAGAATTTCTTTATGCACATTCATTTCATTTGAATTAAACCCAAAATCTAACTAGCGTTTGTTTCCCGCCAAAACCTGGACGGTTGTCGAAATTGCACTTAAAAAGTAAACAACAATAACAAATAAATGATTATGTTAATAACAACCAGATATTTTGTCAGGTGAAAGCAAGTTTTCATGACCGCAGGCCTAATTTCACGTACTAGAAAGTTCAAAAGCAAAATGTTCTTCATTTACCAGAAAAGTGATCAAAGTGAAGATACTTTTAATACGTTTAATTTGTCAAAGTAACTTTTGTGCAATTAATAAAATAACATCCAACACTACAGTCAACCTTTCTACAAATTAATTTTGACCAGAAGGCAGTTCAGTACAATCAGTAATTAGTAATGCCAGTGCCACATGTATTTTGTGATAAGGACTATGACTTGTTGAAAGCTCTGACTGAGCAAGTAAGTCATAATAAAATGACTTTCACCCCAAACTCCTATTTAATCCCATTCTTTTGCTCTCACATCCTGATCTCCTTTTCATCTCAACATTCTTTTCATTCAAGCCTCTAATGCTTGCATCCGGCATGCTGTTGCTGTTGTCCACTTCACACGTTCAACAAAACTGCCAAGTATCGCTATTAAAAAGTTCAGGTACAGGCCAGCTCCGGAAGGGACACAAGACGTCCAACTGTTTCCTTAGGGTCATTTTGAAGCATGAACAAGCAAGGTAGCTCACAAATTTTGAATAGTCAGAATGGCATCACCAACAACTGCCATTAATTTGATGTGTAATATCTCGTAACTTAAGATTGATCACTCTTTTCAAACCTATTCTTTGTTATTTGAATTGAAAAATGTAGTCTGACCTGATTGCTATTCAAAAGAGCCACTAACAGTATCTCTAACAGCGATTCTTAATCGAGGTTTCATTAGTAAGTAAAAATGAATTGGTTATTAATGTAGGTTTAAAGAGTGCTGTTTCAGGTAACTACCTTGTTAGGAACAGTGTTGAGAAACGCTTCTCTACCTCGTGAAAGGACAGGGTGTTTCTCACATTTTAAATTCAGTATCTATAGACCAAGATTTTAACTTGTTGGTATTGGCGCGGTTGGTGGTGTAATGGTAAGGGAGTTGGCCTTGTGATCAGAGGGTTGGTAAAGGTGCCACTGAGGTACTCAAGAGCAAGATACCGTCCTCAAGCACTGCTCCCTGGGTACTGACCACATCAGCTGCCCACTGCTCCATCACGGATTTCTTCTACATTTCTTTGGAATAGCCCAGCTGCTTATAGCAAAATTCAAGTTGGGATTCAGGTCATTTTGTGCCCAAGTTCCTAAATGTTGCAGTTCTACTCCTGTTTGGGTTTAGTTCTGTTGCCTTTACGAAAGAGGAAAGCCATTCTTTTTTTAAAAACAACTGCTAATTTTACCAAACTAATAAACCATCTTGTAGATACAGATTCATACATTTCTTAACTACTTCAAATTTGGTCACCATTATCTTACATTTTCTCTAAAGAACTGAAACCTGAAATAACCAACATCATACAGTATCAGAAAGAGAACAAAATCAATCACAGCACAGTGTACTTTTCATTGTACTTTGTCACATGTGCTGTACTTGTGTCAAAAAGGCTTACCAATTTGTTTTCATATGTTAATATTGCACTTGACAACGCAACATTGAAAAGACAAATCTGAAAGCCCGCTCTTTTTAATGGCTAACCACAAGTCCATCTCATGCATATTTTTACTCTCGTCCCATGCTTCATGCTTCATTCTAGAGTAAAATTAAGCCAGAGCAGATGTCCATCTCATAAATTAACACTTTGTTTACATATGTCTCAACTGTAATTTCTTTGCCTCAGGCATTTGTGTCTTCTTTGGTATTGAATGGGATTTTTAGAAGCCTTTTTAAAAGGAAAATAATCTCCAATGGCCTGCAGGGAAATTATGGCATTGTTGGCTGGAATGGTGGGTTTAGGGGCTACTATTGGTGCCACAGTTTCTAACGAGTGGAAGAGCACCAGCAGGGCGTCCTCCGTCATCACGGCGACATGGGTATACCAGGGACTCTGGATGAACTGTGCTGGGAATGCTATCGGGGCTGCGCACTGCAGACCGCACCACACTATCTTCAAACTAGAGGGTAAGAAATTGTGTCACAATCATTTTATCAAATTACTTGTAAGTACCATTTTTAGTACTGATTGTGTATTTAACAAAAAAGAAGAATCGGTCTTCATGTGCTACTGTCATGAATGCCTAATGGGCTTTGTGCTCTAAAGCTTTTGTGTAAAAGCAGCTGAAGTTCTGTTCTTTTGTACATTGCATCATTGTTACAAAATAAACAAACTTAACCATTATCAAATCCTCACAAGAAAATCATTGTCTAAAAGATGTTTCATTACTGTACCTGTGGCTTTTGCATATTTGTAATTGCAAGAAACATCTCATATGAAGATCTATATTCTCGACTTGAATCTGATTGACAAGAAATCCACTTACAGTGAATACTTCTACAAGGATTTGTGCATTCAGTTTACAGACTTTTGGAAGGGAACATATCTAAATAAGAACAGAAACATTATCAAAGCATTTTGCATTAAAGTATGAAGAGACTGCAAAACCCTACAGAGTTAGACAGTGGATATTGATTTAGGACAATGGTAAATTGTGAGCACCGAATTGAATTTGATCCTACTGGTTGTTGGAGTTTTCTAAACGAAAAACATCCTTCATTTAGGTGATCTCACTTTGATATTTGAATGTAAAATCTCTCTTCTTCGGGCATAAGATTAACACATCAAAGTACAAGTACAAACTTACTTGGCTTTCGTAACCCATTTTTGTCATTCTATCTACTGTACGCATGTGACACTTGACACATCTTATTGTTTTTTATAATTATTGGTTAATTCAGACCTAAAGGTTTACTGATAGTGACAGCAAAGAATAAGGTTCATAAAATGTGTAGTGAAATATAAAATGTTATATTTGGAACAGATTCTTGTGACGTGGCAGGTTAATGGTGAGTTTGCCATTCTTGGAAGTGTTTATGATTCACAAAATCAGAGCAAGGTCAAGAATGTATCCAGATTTATAATGTATATCATCAGCCCCAAAAAATGCGAGGGGGGAAAAACTTGAATCTCCAGCACAGAGTCCAGATGAGGGCAAGTATCCAATGGCCTGGGTGGACAGGACAGTGGGTTTGTGGACTGTTGTGAATGGGACTGTGGACATCCACAAGGATGTTGGTATAAGCCAGCATTTTGCCACCTGCTTCTGACTAATAACAATTAGTCCCATTTTTTGTAGATCCTGTATTCTAATAAAAATTTTAAAATTTGTAAGGAAATGTAAGTCAAGATGGGAAAATGGGAAATTGGGGAGACTAAGAAAACCACTGGACTGAGCCGTGAGTCAAGAAAACAAAAGAGGCAGCAGCCAAAACAATCCATGTATCATTCACTCAATTTTTTGATTTCTCATTTTGCCGTCAACTCGTAAATGGAAAAACGGAAAACGAGCGCCCATTTCTCATCATCGAATGCAAGTGACACGACTCGGAAGTGACCGTTATACATGATTGTTCCAAAAAAAAAAGAAAAAAAGTAGAGTTTATACACTGCCTTTTCCCTCCATATTGGCCTCTTACTGCCAAGAAGCAGCATGAAGTTCTCCATCCTTATTATTAGCAGTAAAAAGGCAGCGTATAAACTATATACATTTTTGATCAATCACATGACAATCACTTCCAGGTCATGCCACGGTCATTGAAAAAACTAAATTGAAAATAGGGGCTTGTTTTTCATTCGTTTTCAATTTGACAGCAAAATGGGAAATCGAAAAACGACTTGATATCTGTTTAAATTATTATTTTTTTTTTAAAAATTTGGTTAGGACATGAAAAACGAATGAACGAATGATACACAGATTCCCCAAACACACACTTGGACAAACTGTACAAAAAGAATACAAAGAGATGAAAGACCCTGAAGAAGTCAACTAATATGTAGAGATACACTGGATAAAACACTTGTTAGCTAATGAACCATGCATGCAGGTAGGGTCAAACAAGACAGTGAGCCAACTAGTGGCTTGGTGAGTAAATAACCAGACCATGACACTGCACTAGTTAATGTGAAACTTTAATGGATTATATTTCCAGACGTGACTCAGAAGCTCAAGAATATTAACTTTTGAATAATATCCAGGACAAGTGGCAAGACAATCCAGAAACATAAAGACAGGGGACTGTTCCTCTCCTTAACTTGGTGTCTTACGCTTGATGTATGGGGCAGATGGTAGTGTAATGATTAGGGAGTTGGCCTCATGATCGACAGGTTACTGGTAAAATTCCGGACTGGTAAAGGTAATTATAAGGTATTCGTGAGCAAGGTACCATCTCCAAGCACTGCTCCCCGGGTGCTGCTAAAAGCTGCCCACTGCTCTTTCATGGATTTCCATGTGTCGTCCTTCATTATTCCCATGTGTTAATAATGTATTCATGACAGTTCTGAAGCACAGAGATGAACTACGGGGCCTAGATACATTCTCTGGTAGAAATAGTTAGAGAACAGCTGGCTAGAGATTTTCAAACAATGTCCCATGAGGACCTGACACTCTCACAAGGAATGCAAAGTTTAAATTTACCACATCGGATGCTCTTGTCTAGAATGTCTCCCTGTAGAACCTTGGCATCTTGCTTCTAGGCCAAGTGGGTAGTTGGGACAGTTGGTAGCGTAATGGTTCGAGAGTTCGTCCAGTGATTAGAAGGTCGTGTGATTGATTCCCGGACAGGTTAAGATACCACTGAGCGCCCAGGCACTGCCCATGTCAGCTATGCCCTGCTCCTTCATGGATGGGTCAAATGAAGAGCGCACATGTGGTTGTGGTGCACTGTGAAGAATTTCTATAGATAATGGCAGTAACATGTACATGGAGTGATACCATTGAGTGCATATTTATTATCTAATTCATCGACTATACTGAATCAAAATTCTTAAGTGGTAAATGCTTAAGCTCGACCAGCACTGCGAACAAAGCAAGATTTGTGATTTGTTGTTTTAAGGTTTAGCATTATGATGAATAAGGTTCCCTGGTGCTAAGTCTTATGTCAAGTTTTACTGTATGTCCTATGCAAAGAGAAACCTAGTGTATTCAGGAACATCTACAATATAATTCAATTTCACATCACATGTTACACACGTGTTGTCACATGTCTAAAGGACTAAGCGCAGGAAAGTCCGTTCTAAACAGTTCTTGTCACTATTGTCTTAAAATGTGTGGCCAATTGAGTGATCAGACTTTTTACAAATAAACACAAAAATTCCAAACAACAAAACTTCACAAAAATCAACTGAAGTGACTGAAGGGGTCAGTTTGACATCGAACTGTGTTAGAGGTCATTTTTGTGATGATAAATGAAAAGAATATCAGTGTACAGAACTTTTTCATGTAAATAACTTATGCCACTTGTTGTTCTGGCCCTTTATGTTGTTTATTCATTGATAGAAATTCATTGGCATCACTACAAATTTACATCAGCTAGAATGATCTAACACTCTTTATATGGGCTTACATGAGCTATAAGTTAGCAGTCAGAAAGAAGCAAAAAAAACAAAACTAACTGCAGGCTGGAGAAAATACTGAGATGAACAGAAATGGCAAATGATTCAAGAATGAGCAACAGAAGTAAAGAAATGTATAGAGTCAAAAGAAAAAAACAACACAAGAAAAGAAGTGAAATAACCATAAATCCTCGCACGGAAAGGTCTTAAGTCTCCCTCTGGTGGCTGTGGGATTTATTGACAACTTCTAAAGCTACATTGCCTTGAGATTGTAGAAGCCGTTCTGATGCCTCTCTTGCAGTGGTTTGCATATTCATCTCTAGCATATGGATGAAACAAGGGTGATTGGCTTTAGCTTTTTGATGGTGCATTAAATAATTTTAACAGCAGTTAAGAGTGAAATGCATTGTGGTCTTTTGCTGTTGTGACCCATTCATCTCAAGGTTTTAAAAGTATATTCAGAAATATTCACCTTTTAGAGTTGTTATAGCAGTTATCTCCATTTAAACTCCATATTTCCTCTTCTGACATTTGAGCATTTGGAACACTTTGGTTTTTAGTAGAGCAGCATTATAGATCAAATGGGAAGAGCAGACAGACTCCTGCATAGCTTTTTGGGAAAACTACAAGAAAGACAAAAACTTTAATTATTATCCACCTACTTAATTAATCATTAATCCTTAGCCCCAACCCTAGAATTCTGTTTAGTGGAAGCTTCTGATGCATTAGATTTGGTTTGTTACAGCCTTTTATGCTAATTAGATTTTGGGTAAAATATATAAATAATAATAAAAACAGAACGTGATGAACACCATGAACCCTAACCCTAACACAACAACCATTAAAACTCCCAAAAACCCAACACAATGGCCAAAACCAATACAATTCTGCAAATTTTCAACTTCAGTGTATATACAATTACAATATATACAATTAACCTGCTCCATCCCAAGTCCTCACAATAACAACGGCCATGAAAGATGCAGTGAAACACACGTCTCAAGTAGGAAAATTACGAGGTGAATCTTTCTGCCACATCTTCCGGAGCACTTTTATGCAGGTGAGGGTGAAAACATCCAACGTTAAGAGAAAGCTTTCAGTGAGCTCCCTATTAATCATTTAACCAAGCACAAGCAAAAAAGAAGAGGCAAAGCACCCGACACAGAGCCAAATGACAACAAAACAACAACAAAAGTAAAAGACCTTCAGTTCAAACTTCCCAGTTCCCCTATATTTGCATACAACTTCCTCAAAACAAATATTTGATGCTAGGATAATGCTTAAAATGATTAATATTAATTTTCTCATTCATCTTTTTTCATTCATCAAGTCAGTCACAAGCAGAATGTGGGCAAAATACTTAAATTCATTACTTAAGTGAAAGTACATATACCACTAGTCAAATGTTACTCCAATACAAGTGAAAGCTGAACAGACAATTGTTTTACTGAAGTACTTACTTTAAAAAGGCTTACAGTAAGTACATCTTCTTTGATCGCATTGTTGCATCATTGCCACAACATTTATAATACCTAATGCCTCTGACTAGCTTGTAGAATCTGTAGAATAAGGTATTAGTAGAATGTTACAGAACATTCCCCCCCAGGTCTACTTCTCTAGCTCCATGACTTTCCAACAGCAACTATGTTTTAAGCAAGACAAAAAACAGCAGGGCTGTCTGAACTTGGTTTTATAGTTACAGTCTACAGTCGTAACAACAAGTATATTCCTGCACTGCTGTCACGAGGTATGTCATATGATGAATCATATGGGATACGCAATACGTGTATATATTGTTGTCTCATCAATGTATACTGTATATCAATGAATCAGCAGCTCTTCTCAGTAGATAATAAATCATTATTAAATGCACAAACCTTAGAAGATGATGCTGGGTCCTTTTATAGGCTTGAATTGAATTTGAAGCCATGACTGGAAATGTTTCCACTGAACTGGACTATTCGAACCAAGTTTGTAATCTGCAGATTTTCCTGGGTCATACCAATGGCGTGGTCAAGAAATTAGGCTGAATAGTAAGTAGACATCCATTGCTTTAGAGGTTAAATGCCACAGAGAGCATGATCTAAGCGCTGTTCTGACTATGTGTCATGTGTTTATGGCCACTGATTACTATTTTTCAGACGAACTAATAAGTAGGCATCTCAGTCTAGTTCCACAAATATGACAAGTATATATATAGCTATATAAATATATATAGTATATACAGTATATATACTGTATATGGGGAGGACATGCTATGGGCAGGAGTGTGTATCCAAAGTCTGCTTAGTCCAAACTATTACAAATGTGTACATTACTACACATATGATGTCATGTTGTGTAGTCAAGTGCAAGTGGCTATATTACATACCAATATAATATAATACCTACCAGTATACCAGTAATTCTAAACCTGTATATTTGCTGCTTTTCCTCTCTTTCGTGCTACTGTGCTTGGACCCACTAATACCATTTGCAGTTCGTAGGGGTCCAAGCACGATTTTCAGAAAATGTACAAAAGATGTGAACTCGCCATAGGCCAAAAATCATAGATATCGGTTGTGAATTGGGAAACTGGGAAAGGAAAAAGTGTTTTGACCTCTAGGAGTCTCTAGGGAATGCTACAGAAACTTATGCAGTCTAATTCACTGACTAATGCACACAACATGTGTTGGAATTGAGTTACGTTCCCCAAAAAACGTAAACTAGTTAGTTCATACGGCATGTTATTGTTGTCTCTTCATGGTCGCGCATTTAAAATTCTCCTTTACATGGTTGTGCGTTACAGTTCTCACACACTATTGAGCAGTGTTGAGGAGTAACGAAATACATGTACTGCCGTTATGTGGTCAGGTGACCAATTATGGGTAACTGTATTCTGTTACAGTTACAGTTTTAATAGAATGGTACTCAGAACACAGTTACATGTTAAAAATAACGGATTACATGAAAGTATTACAATGGAGGAGTCAGAGCTGGAGCCAGGGCAGAAATAGTCTTGGAAATTCAGACAACACCTCACATTAACCTTTCAAAGTCGACGAACGATAGTTAATTTGTGACAGTTATTAATAACTCAGAATCCCTTTAACTTACAGAAACCACTGTAATTTTGTGACTTATTCCGTGTACAAAAACTGAAGTAATTTAAGTAACTGTAAACATGCGCTGAGTTTGTGGGCATGCGCGACTGTCACAGGGAAGTCCAACATTCAGTAAAGCATTCCAGTTCAGTCAAATCTTCCTCTTTATTGCAGACAAAACTTATATTTATATTATATTATTTATATTACTTATAACAAAAACAACCAGTGTTCTACTCACAATACAGCCATTAACTTGATTTTTTTTTAGTACAGTCAGCAGTTTTATACTACATAAAGTTAAAAAAAGGTACTACACAAACACACTATAATAAATCTAAAAACAAAGGTAGAAAACACCCCAAATTCTCTTAGGGCTGTATGGGTTAATAGAGGACAAAATATGAAGGGTGTGATTGCCACATTCATGCAGATGTAAAAAACAAGACAATGTGGAAGTAATCCAAAGTATTTTTATGTTATTCACGTTTAGTAATCTAATGGAATGTTACAAATTACATTTTAGGGCATGTATTCTGTAGTGGAATACATTTTAAAAGTAACCTTCCCAACACTGCAGCGCGTACACGGCCACCATGCCGCCCACACTTTAATTATGTCCAAAATAAATAAAATACAATTTTAATGATATTACAAAGGAAAGTCTCACTTATTATGATAAGTCTGGCTTATTTAGGCGGTAGTTCCGTTCCATCAACATGTCTTGAATGAATTCCTGTTGAGTTACCATTAACTTACTCTGGTGAACAAGTCTGCTCCAGACCAGATTATTCTCGCCTAGTTTAGCCTTGTCTCAAAGAATGTCGGAAAGGGAAGAGATTCCCAGAAGACTGTTCTGTCAAATTAATTTCTGCACTCTTACTACTCATGTCATATAATAAAAATCAAGGGTCAGCATTTTAATTATCTCCAAAATAAATAAAATTGTCTGGTTCACTGCCTCCTTTCTTCAGTTCTTACTGCATCAGCTGCTTTTGTGCTGCTTTTTGAAAATTTTCATGGACCCTGCTATTATTATTATTATATATTTTTTATTTTTCACAGTGGTAGAGAACTGTCTCATGCATGAGCAGTTAGGCTGAGCTACACACACTTGGTACGCAATGTCATTATGGGGCAGGAGTGGATAGTTGTTGAATGAGTGTGATGAATAAGGGCTAAACCCTCCCCACAGACTTACCCAGTGGAGAATATATTAACCATCCACCCAAACATACCTAGTCTGGTCTTACAAGCTGAAGACCCTGTGAAAGACTTTTCTCTGGTTGAACTGGAACAATGGGTGACATGGGAGCAGAGATAACAGCCTTCGTTCTGGCAACAGCAGGCTGGGTGATGGTGTCCTCCACTTTGCCGACAGACTACTGGAAAGTATCGTCCATCGATGGCACAGTTATTACCACAGCCACTTACTGGTCCAATCTCTGGAAGACATGTGTGACTGATTCTACAGGAGTCTCCAACTGCAAAGACTTCCCTTCCATGCTTGCTCTGGACGGTCAGCCAGTTTTCTTTTAAGGCTGTGTGTGTGTGTGTGTTTGGGTAGTTGATTGTAAGAACCTCATTGACCCTTTAAGCATAGGAAAGCATGGGCTTTGTGAGGATATTTGTGTGTGTGAAACTGGTCCTCGCAGTGAGAAATGGCTTAATAGAAAAGTTTAATATTTTATTTGAAAATCGTACCTATGTGTTTGGTTACAGAGTTTAAGGTTAGACTTGGGATCAGGTGAAGAATTGTTTTGGCCAAGTAATTATGGAAATCAATGGAAGAACCTCACAAAATAAACTCTGTGTGGGTGATTATTATTTTTCTGGTTCACATTAAATAGTAAGTATAAATATAGGAAAAGCTGTATTTGAAAAAAAAGAGAGACAATGACTAATGTTTGAAATACAGGACTAAACTTTCTTAATGATCTATATTTTACCACTGTTGAAAAGCTTGGCTGTATTTCTTCCTTATTCTTAACATTTTTCCATATTAGGTTTGTAGCCAGTGGTTTGTCACATTTTGCTTCTTATTGATCTGCTGTAAATCCAAAATCATCACCTCTCTGGGCTATGCCATATTCGCAGAACGTGTCATAGACCAATAATATTCAGGACAATTAGTGTTATTTAGCACATTGATTCACAATCAAGACATGCTTCAGAACCAATTATTCCACTCTCACCCTGTTAATGCTTTGCAGCTTTCTTAGAATTTAAGGAAAATTTATATGTTTTTTCCATGAGCCCCAGGCTCTTTTGTCCATACTCATTTGAGACTGTTAACCACTAAGCTTTTAGTTATCCATAAATCACCTTTCAGATGTCTGTTATTAGGCAAAAACGTGGGCTTTAGGCTTGCCATGCATTTTCGTTAACTGCTTCAGTAACTGAGTTATTTATTAATTACACAACTGCTAAACTTTTTTAATCATCAGGTAAGCAGGCAAAGATGATTTCTTTAAAGCTCTTAAACTCTACAACTCTATATGACCTGAGGAGGGAAAAAGATGTGTGAATCCATCACAAAAAGTGGACTCAGTAGTGTGTATAATAAATTCATTTAAATCATTCATGTCTGGTAATGAAGAGTCTAAAAAACAGACTGGGCTTATAACAGTTTTAACTCTTTTTTTGGAGAGCCACTCAACTGATGATAATGACCAACGTAAACTATAGCTTAGAATATAAGGAGTTAAAATATGGAAACAGGACCGAAGTATTTTTGGAACGTGACAAAGCAGGTCTTGATGATGTATGACAAACTAACATTTAATTTTGTTTGCTCTGCGCTACTTCAAGGCACCTAGTAATTTGTGGGCTTCGGTCTCATTATACCTTGTCACTGGCTTTTTTAGGTAATACTTGATTTAGTTGCGTTTATATTTAGCAAAGAGTTCAAGGTGAGTGTCGAGAGATTGCTCAAAAATTACCCAAAAGGTCGATCAGTGTGAATTAATATATAACCACTAGAGAAACTTTCAATTCATAGACACTGACAAATGACTCATTAAATGCTAAATCATTGAGGAAGCCAGCTAAATAATTAGGCAACAAACATTACATATCTCCTTGGTCAGATTGACTTGTGAGTATAAAGCTTATGAAACGGAATACTTTCAGAAGCTCAATTAAACTTTATAGACAAGGAGAAATACAGTACATTGTGTCCTGCATTAAGGGTTAGTAGGGAGGGTTAAGTGTACTAACAAGGCAGGGATTCATGAAGAAGTATGAGCTCAGTGCCTTGTACTTTCTGGACAATGGCTGCAGTTGCTAGGAGCCAAAATTCTGCGGTTTGTCTTTATTCCAGTGCTGGTTGAATTCGGTCTATATGTATTAATATTACAAACCAATCTGAAATGCTGAAGGAAACCAATCAGACATTGCAGTTGTGCTTTGTTCTGAACCCATACTTCCTGACACCCCTAAAGTAAATGTTGTTAAATGTTTTATTTTGAGGTTTTTCAATGAGTTACATGACATTACTTTGTGATTTGTGTAGAAGTTGTGCAGAAGTTTTCAAGCGGTGGTCCCCGGCCCCCGGCCCCCTAGTTAGTGGCATTGCAGGTGGTCTGCGACATGCAAACCACGTTCACTACTGAAATCCTTTCATTTATTCATTCATTATCTGAAATGCTTAACCCCAACTGGGGTCACGGGGGGACCGGAGCCTATCCCGGGAACTAAAGGCGCAGGGCTGGGAACAACTCTGGGCAGGCGCCAACACACCGCGGGGCACACACACACACACACTCACACTGGAGCACCCGAAGGAAACCCACGCCAACATGGGGAGAGCATGCAATCTCCACACAGAAAGGCGCCACGCCCAACCCGGAGTTCGAACCCAGGACGTTCTCGCTCTGAGGGAGCAGCGTCAGCCACCGTGCCGCCCACTTCTGAAATCATTTTTTAAAATGTCTGTTATTTGATTTATTTGTCCAAACAGTTCCAGATTCGGGCATCTTTATGAATAATGAATTTAGTGCAAATATCTAAAATATGAGAAAAAACCCCCACTTACTAGTGCTTAGTCTGAATGGTGGTCACTGGGACAGAATCAGTTGAAAACCCCTGGTGTAGAGAACATGTGACCTGTAGTGGTTATGTTTGGAACTGCTTTGGTGAATCGATGTCAATAATATGAAGTGCACTTTAGTGGTGTACGATGCTGCAAGATTTGGTATCGATCCGATACCAAGTAAAACAGGGTCAGTATCGCTGAAACCGATGCCAATGCCGATACCGATACTTTTTAATAATTAAGGTGGATGCGTCATCAAATCACGTTTAATTAAGTGTTTTTGTGCGTTTTCCTTTGGATTATTATTTCATTAAAAACGTGGACAGAATTTGAGTTTCTAGGTAAATAGAAAATGCTTTATCCTAATAAAAGTTGTTGCTCAGAAAGAATAGAACAGAAACAACATTTTTCCACGTACGTTAAATTCTTCTTACATGCTTAAAGAAAGAGTGCACAAAATTATCACTCGAGAACAAAATAAAAAGAATTCTTTTTTCAGGTAGAGTGTTCAGCAACTACAATACAAAAATGAAATAAAAATTCTCCCTTCATTGCACTTCTTTTCTTCTAATTGTTTTTCTTAAATAAACAAAGTGTACAAAATGATTACTCCACAAAAAATACTAAAAAAAACACTTAAATTCTTTTTTTCAAGTAGACTGTGTATTCAGGAAATACAATACAAAAATAAAACAAAATTTCTCCTTTTCAGTTCACTTCTTTCCTGGCTTTGAAAACAAATTCTCTTTCTCAGGTAGAGTGTTCAGCAAACTACATACACAAATAAAACAAGATTGCTCATTTCAGAGCCCTTCTTTTCTGGCTTTGAATTTTATTATCAAAAATAAAAATAACAACTTGTGAAAAATAATAAATAAGGTGTAAATAACTAAACAAAACCCAAAGCCCAGAAGAACCCCAGAGATTTTTAGCTAGAGGTTTCTGTTCAGGAACAGTATCATGTTGACTCTCTCCGTTTCTGTAGCTCTGCATTTTCTTTCGTATGGTTTTTCATGTTTATATAAATTTGTTGTGTTGCCGCTGTATCTTACGGCCTTTTTACAAATTACACAACTTGCAGTTGTTTCATTTTCGGAATGAAAATACAACCAAACAGCACTCCTTTGCCATTACTCTCTTCTCCATGTCTGTCGTGTGTGTGTGAGTGCTGCTGGCCGCTCATTTGCCTGGCGCTGCTAAGTCACGTGACAGTACAACATCAAGAGGGGGAAGGAGATTAAAGCCACAGCGGCAATTACACAAACATAGCGCATGTGTCTGCCCAGCGCTGCTGAGTCACGTTGATGTGTGAGGAGCAGTATTTCTACCGGCAAGTTTACTTCCAGTTGGAACTTGGCACTGAAAGTAGAAGAGCGAAAGTATCGATCTCATCGTGCTAGTATCGATCCGATACCGATACCAACTTGGTATCAATACCATCGATATTTTGGATCGATCCGCCCACCACTGGTGCATTTGTTCAGAAAATAAACCTTAGCATCCGTGGTCGCGGGGAACGGAACCTATTCTGAGAACTACGCATGCAAGGCGGGGCACACACATTCACATTCGCACTTTAGGGGCCAATTTAAAGTCGCCAATTAACCTATATTGCATGCTTTTGGACTGGAAACCGGAACACACGGAGAAAACCCACGCGAACACGGTCCGAACCCAGGACCTTCTCGCTGTGAGGCGGCAGCGCTAACCACTGCGCAACTGCGCCACCCCTTAGCATTAGTGTAATGATTTAAAATGAACATAATTCAAAAACTAATGTAATAACAAAAAATGTAAATACATCAGCCAAATTCTATAGTAAATCATACAAACAGGACCTCTAGAAGTGCACTGTACATGCTGTCAGAAATTTTAAAAATGTGGTTAATTAAGAACCTTCAGTATAAAAATATTATTAGCAGTAGCAAAAATAAATCTTACAATAAAGGTCCCCAAAATACCTGTTTCTGTAATTTGAAACAAAATGATAAAGCCTGTGCAATAAGACATAATGCTTAATATTAACATGTCAAACTTGGGTTGCAATTTGAATTTTGTTTTTATATATTCACATTTGGCCTATGTGTATTGACAGGATTTTATGTATTGAGTTTCTGATTCAGCCAACTACACCTTGAACATGTGAAAACTATCAAAAAAAAAAAAAAATCAAATTCTGACTTTTATTTTTATCTATTTTGGTATTGGTAGGGTACATCCAAGTATGCCGAGGTCTGATGATCTCAGCTGTGTGCCTCGGTTTCTTCGCCACTTCGTGTGCTCTGGTGGGAATGAAATGCACAAAAATTGGAGGAAGTGATCAAGTGAAAGCCAGGATTGCATGTTTTGCTGGGCTACAGTTTTTTCTCAGTGGTGAGTATTGTTCACTACTCTTTGCAAATACTAAAACAGTGATAGGAGACCTCCATGCACGTCTTAGACAAAAAAAACCCTGGCTTCAAATCTCATTTAACACAGTCTTTACTTTTACAGGTCTGTGTTCTTTGACTGCCTGCTCCCTGTACGCCCACAGGATTACATCTGAATTTTTTGACCCCATGTTTGTGGCACAAAAGTATGTTCTTGAATAACAGCAACAAACACTAAAGAATATGACTTATTATATGATGAGACATAATGTATTGTGTTTCTTTGTAGGTATGAATTAGGGGTTGCTCTGTTCATTGGCTGGGCAGGATCTGTGCTATGCATTTTGGGAGGGATTGTGTTCTTCTTTTCGCTGTTAGAAGACATCAGCAAGAGGTAATACGTCGGGAAGCCACTTTATTTGAAATACTTCATATTTAAAGTGTTTTTTAATGAAGGAAACTACTAAAAATTAGGTGAAAATAATTAGAGTAATTAGAGAGCTGCAGGATAATAAAGGTGTGGAACTGTTCCTGAATATCCATTGTTGCCTTATCCCCACACCTTCAGTCCAAACAGGTGCATATTAGAGGTGCACAGGTGCATATTAGAGGTCGCCAGTCACAAGCCATTTGTTATTATGCATGTCAGACACACACTATCCTATTCCACATTCATTCATTCATTTTCCGAACCGCTTTATCCCAAATGGGGTCACGGGGGGACCGGAGCCTATGCCGGGAACTAACGGGTGCAAGGCTGGGACCAACCCTGGACAGGCGCCAACACACCGCAGGGCAATCCTATTCCACATGAATGTTTTTATCATGAGCTTTATCTTTAGCTTTTAGCTTTTTTTTTTTACTAGTGTCCAGGTTCTAGGGTCATCACCAGTGCTCTAATACCCTTCTTTAATGAATATCTTCACTTCGTTACTTCACGCTTTCCATTCTGCCTCCAAGACAGAAGCATATCAAATGTTGAAATTGAAATGTTATAGTTTTTAGCTTGTGGAACCCTGCTCTAATATATGTCAAATGCAGCCTGCCATTGATTTGCTTTAATACATAACGTCAAGCTCAGGTACAGAGAATAGGCCAACGTTTTGGGATTGCCTTTACGTCTCTTATATGCAACTTGCATGTGTGTATTCATGATGTACTGAGGAACTGCTGAACCAAAGCACTGATTTCCACTAAAGCGTCTTGTCTATTGGTTGGTGTTAAGTTCATGGCTATCCAATTTTGGTGTTTTGCCATGTCCCTATTATCTTTTAATTTTCAGATTTTTAAGAAATGTTATTTAATAACAGCTTTTGGGTGGCACATTGGCACAGGGGAACGGTCCTGGGTTCGATGCCTGGGTCTGCCGTAAGGCTTTTCCGTGTGGACTTTGCATGCTCTCCCTGTGTTGGTGTGGGTTTTCTCTGGGTGCTCTGGTTTCCATTCCAAAACATGCACTGAAGATGACTCTAAATTGGCCCAGTAAGGTGTCACCTGCGGTGTGTTGGTGCCTGCCCAGGCTTGGTCCCCGCCTCGCCACCCTAGGCTTCGGTCCCCGCAATCTCTGTACATATTAAGCAGCTCAGAAAATAAATGAATAACACATTTTTAACTTCTTCTGAATTATTTAGAAATATTATAATTTACTATAGTACAGTAGCATATTACTATACTACAGTAATATATAGTACAATTTAATTAAGGATAAATACTTATTTAGTTAGAGATCTTTTGATGATGAATCCCTATTTATTTTTGCACTTTTATCTTTGCAATGTTATTCTAAATGTAGTGCACTCTTGTGTTTGTTTCCCCTTTTTTTACTCGTTTTTGGGAGAAAAGACTGTATTTTATCATGCTTTCTTGACCTAATTCTTTCTTCTCACAACACTCTACTTTCTTTCTCTAGCTCAAGCCAGACTGACAGAAGACGGTACATGTATAATGCGACCTCCTACATCTCCTCTCATAGCAAACCAAAAAAACAGACAACCAACAGCCAAAGTATCCATCCAGACCACAGCACTGCTTCACAACAATTTGATAAAAATGCCTATGTTTGATTTTTTTATGCTTATTTTTGATAGATACAGATGAAACATATCTTCAGAAACCTTTTCAATGACACACTCAAAAGGATGATGTTGTATAATGATATGTACATGATCAGAATGTATAGTTTTTGTGATTTGATTATGTATCCCAATTTATCATACTGATCATATTATTTTCTCACTGTATAAGAGAAAGTATACATTATTTATTTGTTCCTACCGTTATTATTTTAACAACATGATTTTATGAATATACTGTCATTTATTTTTAGAGCAAATTTTTTTTTGACAAATGTGCATTCTAACAATGCTACTAAAACCCTTTTTGAACTTATTAGAATAAAAATCTTTTTTTTTCTTTTCTGAAAGCAAAACAAAACCATTATGTGTCAAACTGGACACATTTCTATAAATTTCCTTTTGAACCCCATTCAATATAATATAGTTGACTAACTGGAAAACTGCTTAGAAATATATCTGGGCATATGTCTGGACTAAATAATTTAACATTTCTGACCTGCATCATGGAATTTTTGTATACACTAAATAGTGTCATTGATTCTTATTGAGTCTCGATAAAAACCAAGACAATCTACTCAGAATTCAATCCCCAAATTACAAAAGATTGTCAATTTGCAAACAAAAGTCTAAATTTTCAAATACTGCATTTTGAATTAGAATCAACTTCATCTCTAATCTTTATCCTACATCTTTATTCATGTGTGTGATTGTATACACCTGAATCCGATATCCATTTCCCTGGTTGCTATATATTTAACGTAAAAAGGGTATAGAATATAATTTATTTATCTCTCTATCAGAGGTTAAAAATGAAAGCTGAGCTGAAATTGTTATTTTTTAAATTCCTGCTGCAGTGTTCAGACTACTCTAATTAATAACCGGTTCGAATGTTATAGAGGACCATTTAACAATTAACATAAAAATGTTTATAAACATTATGGAAAAAGTGTGTAAAGATATGTAACATTTTAAAAATTTAGTAGCAACTGCTCTCTCTGTGATGCAGATCTTTACTTCTTGTCAGGCTTTTAAAAATGACAATGCTGGCTGAGGATAAAAGCTGGTTATAAACTAATGTAGAAGTA
This sequence comes from Distichodus sexfasciatus, assembly GCA_032718565.1. Taxonomy (NCBI): domain Eukaryota; kingdom Metazoa; phylum Chordata; class Actinopteri; order Characiformes; family Distichodontidae; genus Distichodus; species Distichodus sexfasciatus. The sequence goes on from JAVGVS010001049.1 coordinate 25,743, forward strand.
AGAAATAATGTAGGAGGTAAAGTTATGAATCTTTAAATCACTGATATGACTATTACAATTCATTTTATAATACTGCAAGAAAACCTGAATTCTTATCACAGCAGTATTAGTAGTAATATATCAAACAAATGGTCTTACTTTAATAGAATCTTATTTGTAATGTTTTATGCACAGATGTCTATATATCTCATTCTGATTTTGATGATCTGATACTGGTCAGTGCGCTTTATCACATTCACCACCATCTGCTGGACGTTCATAAGCATTTCAGCCCGTGTTGGGCTCAACTGGCGCACAGAATACACGGTGTTAGGCTTTGCGTCTTTGTCGTGTTTTGCAGCACTTACTAAATAATTTAGCTTGCTGTGAAAACTGGAAAAAAAGGTTTTAATTTAACTCAATTTTAACATTTGACCGCATATTACAGCCACATGAAGACCTAAATTAAAAATTGCTCGATAATTATTAAAGAAGAGCGTCTTGGCATTCAAATAATACCAGTTGCATACAAGTTGGACTAGTTTGCAAGAGATGGTTTTGCATATTATGCAAATTAGCGAGAAATCCAATATGGCAGAGTTGGTCTATAAAGATTCAGCTTGACCCAAGGATTAAGATGGTATAAAATTTTTCTAAAGTTATTAGGCAAAACGCAAAATAGCTTATTAAATTTACTTTGTACTTGAGTTTAAGGGCATTGCCCGATAGGCTTTTTTCATTGTGTTTGCCTGTGTGCAAATTAATCAGTCAAACACATGACTGCATTCTACCCTGTTTATTTGCTTCCATCCTGCATAAATCTTACACAGTGGAATCTGTTGATATCTATGCCAAAAAACCTTAACAAACCTTCAGCAGATTATCAGCAAAAGACTGATAGTGATGTCACAGACCTCTGAAAAAGTTTCCAAAGTTTGCACCCAACTATGAAATTCTAGCAATTTATCAGATATTGGCATGACATTCCATTACTATTCAGCTGGTGTGTTTAGTGAATGTAACCTGCCCAACTTTAATATTTTCTTGAGAAAGAACTAAAAGTGGAAATATGGTTTTTTTTTTCCTTTGGTTAAATTACATGGAATTAACTGTAATGTGTTTAAGAAAAACATTACAGTTGAACAGAAGTATGCGGGCAGAATGTTTGTCTAACTGCAATGGTGTTGTAGAAAAAATATATCAAAGACAACTGCAATTAACACAGATAACCAAGAGAATTGACCAGGTTAAAGAAAGGGTCTGGCTGATTACAAAGTGAGATGTTCTGGCATTGGTATTGATGTCATATAAGAATTATACTTTATTGTTACAATGATGTTAAATGAGTGGTTAGTAATGGCAAAACAAACATATTACGATTTCCAAACACTGAGTGATTACATTTCACTAAAATAGCCTATGTGCTATGTGAATAATATAATGCAATCATTTTTAAAATGATTACAACAAATGATTTTAAACGTTTCAGAGTTTTTGCACTGTTTCTTCTGCCCCTCTGCCACACTCTCTTCTGTCAATTAGAGTGACCTCGACAGGGATCAAGCGGTTTGGAAAATGAATGAATGCTTTGAATCAGCGTGGTTTTAAAGGTTTGGATGTTTTTGAAGGTAGCTGCAAGGGAGGCTTCAGTTGATTTATAATCAGCTTTTACGCATTAGCGGGCACATCTTGCTTTACATGCATTTGGACTGTAGTAAATACGATGTGACAATACAAATTACAAATCACAAATATTGTAAATCAATTACAATACAAATACTTTGTGGGCGAGTTTCCCAGACAACGATTAAGCCTAAATTTAGACTATCCTTGAATTTCATCTCAATTACATCTGCAATTTAGTCCAAGACTGGGCTTAATCCATGTTCAGGAAACCAGCCCTGTATTAATTAATGTTGGTAAATCTACAAAACTTTAGTGGCGTAAATCTTTTTTTAAAGAAAAAAAAAACTCATGCTAATCAAGCATCCCGCTGTACTTATATAATGACAATGTGACAAATAAAGAATCTTGACTGCAAACTCTTGGCAGTTATTAATTCACAACACTGCACCTGACACTTCTGTCTAGTACTAGTGCAACAATGGCAAGTCATAACGCGTATCTATTAATTATGTGCACTGTATGCTCCGTTCATACGAATTATAAATAGTGTCCATAAACCTAACCCTAACCTGTTCCTCCAAGCGATCCTGTTTGCTCTGAAGCTGTTGCTATTAACGATTATTTTATCGCTGAGCTGTCAGTTTCATATGGAAGCCCGTTTCCGCCACTAAACAAAAAAAAATATTGTGACTTTTTATCTCACAATTCTGACTTTTTTTCCTCAAAATTCCGAGATACAAACTCGCAATTCTGACTTTTTTTCCGAATTGTGACATATAAAGTCGCAATTGCGAGATATAAAGTCAGAATTGCGAGATATGCAATTGCGAGATATAAAGTCAGAATTGCGAGATATAAAGTGGCAATTGCGAGATATAAAGTCAGAATTGCGAGATATGCAATTGCGAGCTATAAAGTCAGAATTGCGAGATATGCAATTGCGAGATATAAAGTCAGAATTGCGAGATATAAAGTGGCAATTGCGAGATATAAAGTCAGAATTGCGAGATATGCAATTGCGAGCTATAAAGTCAGAATTGCGAGATATGCAATTGCGAGATATAAAGTCAGAATTGCGAGATATAAAGTGGCAATTGCGAGATATAAAGTCAGAATTGAGAATAGCAATTCTGACTTTATATCTCGCATATATTTCTTATATCTCACAATTCTGAGAAAAAAGTCAGAATTGTGAGTCACTAGAGAGTATATATATATATATATATATATATATATATATATATATATATATAATATATATATATATATAGGTTTCGGGCTCCGTAGCCTAATCTGTAAAGCTGGGACTCAATTTGCACACTTCAGCCAGTCTATACCAATAACAGGATGCATTGCTGACATATTCTGACAAACTACATGCATTTTGAATCTTCGAAGGTTTACGAGTTAACATTTAGTATTTCGTCACAGCTTTATATGCCGTTGGTCATGTGCCAAGTTTTTCGTCATACTTTTCGCTAACGAAATAAACGCACTATACATTGGGATTCTCTTAGAACCAACTTTTCCGAAGTTGTTATGTCGTTTTTTTCCCCATTAGAACAAGAAACTCACTGTCTCACTGTGGTAAATCTAAGCTTGATTACGGTTTTGTGCAACATATTTTATACATCACACTCATGGGCGTAAATTTCATTTAACAGGGGGGGACGTTTAACATTTTTGAAGGGGACACAAATAATACAGTCAAATTGTACTTATAAAGATATGTCCTCACAGTGAAAAACTTAGCTTCTATCGTTATTATTGTAGCATGGAGACTGCGTCATTATGGTTATTTTCAAAGTTTTTCTCCGGTTCAGTGACAAAGCAGATTTTTCTTCCAAACTATTTATTGCATTGTTTACGTTGTTTACAGTCAAGCCATCAACATACAGTTCGGACGTAGCAGAGTGCTCATTTAGTAAATGCACAGCTAAACAATATGCTAATTGTGGCCGTTAATGTTAAGTTAACATTATGCCAAGTCGTCACAAATAAAACAATGCATGGGAAACGGCTTTGGCGTGTTAGTTGCAGTGAACTATGCAACAAGCTATTGTGAACAAGCTAACGTTAACTAGATAAGTTATATTTTAATCGCTAATATAGCAGATTCATGGAAAATTACATCGGTAATCAGCATTTTTGCCGCATCTAATTTACGAATGAGTCTGCATCAACTACATTAAAGAGAACCACTTTATTTAAAGTGAATAAAATACCCTACTTAGTGAAGTTCAACATGAATTGAGCCGCGACCACACACCTGACTCGTGTGTGTAGTAGTGATGGGTCGTTCTTGAACGATTCGTTCATTTTGAACGAATCTTTAATGTGACTCGGGAAGAACGAGTCGTCTCGTGGGAGTGATTCGTTCAGTCGCGCATGCGCATTTGTGCAACTTCCTATAGTTTCTGTATTGGAATTATTGATTCACCTGTTTCGAGTCTTCGGGTTTTTCGAGTCGTTCGTTCATCACGTGACAGCCCCATAAGCTTAACCAACGCAGTCTGAGCCGGAAACAGAATTGATTAGTTCATCTCTCGAGTCTTCGGGTTTGAGTCATTCGTTCATCACGTGACAGCCCCATAAGCTTAACCTATGCAGTCTGAGCCGGAAACAGAATTGATTAGTTCATCTCTCGAGTCGTTCGTTCTTTTGTCACGTGACCACTTACCGGCTCAGTACCTCAGTCAAATATCCACTATATCCAGTGCTGTCACGTCACATAACATAAGAATGAACTAATCAATTCTCTTTCCGGCTCAGACTGCATAGGTTAAGCTTATGGGGCTGTCAGGTGATGAACGAACGACTCAAACCCGAACACTCGAGAGATGAACTAATCAATTCTGTTTCCGGCTCAGACTACATTAGTTAAGCTTGTGGGGCTGTCACGTGATGAACGAACGACTCAAACCCGAAAACTTGTCAGATGACTCGAAAAAAGATTCGTTCATTTAACCCTTCAAGACGTCAAGATGTCTGGAGAAGGACTTATAACCCTGAAATTATCCATGCTTTACTACAAGTTTGGTTTTCGAATCATCCGTTTTTTTGTTTTTCTTTTTTCTCACTGTTCTGCGTGTTTGTACTACACAAAAACACAACCACCTTTTAACCCGGGTTTGTGTTTTCTTGGATTGCATTTTCTGCAAGTGCAGGGGTGCCAATATTTTGTCCATGACGGTATGTTAATTAAATTTAAAGTTGATATTAAGAATGTAATGCAAGATTATATCATTTGACTTACCTAAACAAATAGGGGGAATAGTGTAACTTCAATCGGACAATGTTATACGGAGACTTTTTTTTGGCCATTGTCACCCTCAATGTATATCTTCTGAAAAAACGAAAAACAATTCTTAATACCGCCTGTGATCATGAGATAACGGCAACATAATGTAGTGAATTGACAAGACTGCTCTAGGGTGATAATGAAGGGAGCAGTGCTGGACTCTAGTTTGGAAAGGTAAATGATTGGGCTCACCTGTGTAGATAAAGATGCGGGTGAGCAAGGTTGGCTGGAGGCTGTTCACACCGGTCAGTGTCGGGAAAGGAAGGGGGTCGAATTGTGTCAGTAGGATCGCCGCCGGTGAAGATCGTTTAGTGGGGGGATTGTGACATAGGCGCCTTGCGGAGTAATTAGGTCGACACTACAGGTGTTTGCCTGATTCCTTGACTGTTTCGACATTAAGGAGCTTAGCCAAAGTGGCGAGGGTTTTATCCAGCCGTGCTTCTTGAATTATTTCAAACGCCTCCCCGCTGGCCAGTATCTTGCTAGATCCCAGGAGTGGGGTTTGCGGGAACAGGGTAGTTTCCTTTTTTTTTTTTTTTTTTTTTTTTTTTAAATCTTTGCGTGTGTGTGTGTTTGCTTGTAAGAACTTGTATGAATATTATGTGTTAAGGGCAGGTGGGCTGGACGGAATCGTTATGCTGCAGTTTATGAGTAGGCTGTTTTCAGGGGTGGAAGTAACGAATTACAAATACTCACGTTACTGTAATTAAGTGGATTTTTGGGGTACTTGTACTTTTATGAGTAGTTCTTCAAGTGTGTAATTTTACTCTTATTTGAGTACAATTTACACCATGTAATCTACTTCGCTACTGAGTACGCCCACAATTTGAATTAATATTCAAACCTTTCATCTGCATCTTTGCAGCCATCGAGGCTGTGCAATCGAGACCGCGCCAATGAATCTATGACGTAAGCAAAGAATAAACTCCGCTGCAGCAGCAGGCACAGGTGTCTGGAGGTACTACACAGTGGAGCACAAACTCATTTATAGACTGAAGATTTGGAGACAAAGAAGCCAAAATGGAGACAGAAGACAACACCGTCAACCGTGAAAATGATGGAGAAAAGACGGAGGACGAGTGGTCGCTGCCTGTTGTTCGCAGTGTATTGGGAAAAGTTTAAACTGTTCTATGCATGTTCAAAAACATTTTTGGCATTGTTTTAACAAACAAAATTCCTACTTTATATCTACATTTATTTACAAAACAAATTGCCTTTCTATACCTTGTTCATCTGAGAAATGTGCTTTGAACGTAGATATTTTATACTGGTGAATCGAATCGAATGCCTGCTATTGACGACGCAATAAAACATCCATCGGTTAAAAAGTAATTAATACTCTGAGTAGTTTTTGAGACTTTGTACTTTTACTCAAATGTTTTTTTTTTTAACACCAGTACTTTCATTGGTAATTGAGTACATTTTAACCAGTGTAACAGTACTTGTGCTTGAGTACAAATTTTCAGTACTTTTGCTTACAATGTAGTGTGAATTGTGATTCTTCCTTGTTTGCTGGTTGCTGTGATTATTTGTTGAATTGCTGTGTTACGCATTCCTGCAGCTGGGTTACGGTGCAGTCCATATCTGTTCCCTTACTGTTTTTATTGCGCCGATCAGGGTCGGCTAAGCAAAGATGAATTATTTAAAATAAAATATTTGATCCCTTCATTGGTGGTGTGTATCCGTTGTCCTCGCTGGGCGGTAACCTGTGGAGAGGGGCGCTACAATAGCTAATGGGCGTACCTTGATCTCACATTATAGGTCCATTACAATAATAATTGTGATGACATCAAACTGCCCTATGACTGTCCGAACTGTACCATCACAGTCTCACTTTAATCACATTGTGGCAGTCCGTTTATAAACCGAGAGAGACAGTCTCAAACACAAAGAAGCGCCAGGATGGAACCTGCTGCGACCACCGGGAGCCCTTTATCTTAAATATCTGCTGGACTGGACTCCGACTGGGTGTTGCGGCAGACCGGGGTGCGGAGTGTGTCCGGCGCTGGGGGAGTGACACCTTCTGGGAGCCGCTGGTTTGTCAGATCTCTCCGGGTGGGGCTCGCTCGCCCCCTGCTGCCTCAGCATCTTGACCGGTGTAGGAACGCCACTGACGGTGTCAACTGTTCCGCTGCTCTCACTCGCATCACTTGTCATTCATCAGACATCTGTCATTCCTCAGATGAACGGCGCAAACGAACAAAAGTAGGCTATCAATTAGAAATCTAAAATAGGAAACAAACTAATAATACTTGAAAACCTCAGATTAATGTGTTTAGACTTAATAAGAAATAAAATGCTCGTTTTAGTTGCTTGAGTACTTTTTAAAAAAGTTTTAAGTCTTAATAAAATATACTACATAAGCTTTCTTTATTTCTTAAACCCGTTTTGTTGTCATAACTTCATTATTTCTGTATTCTTTAATGTTATCTATACTGTATTGTGAACAAACAGGTTTAAAAATAATTGCTTAGAACAAATATTCTAGCTTTTAATAATTTGATCTAAAATTAAACGCATTTTTAGCAGACCGTCCGTTATTAACATTGTTTACATAGTTTCACATATCTTAAAATGTAAATATTAAGTTTTTAAAAATGTAAATTGAATTAGGTTTAACAGTTTGCTTTAAAAAATATATTGTTCATTTTTTTTTTCTAAACTACTCGATTTTACACCAAATACCTTTAGACTAGTGATCGTAAAATAATATCCAATTGAGTTTTCATTCCAGTCAAAACCTGCACCCAGTAATTTCAGCTGATTTGCTGCTCCTCACTGAAATTACCTGGGACAGACTATGGCTGCAATAAAAACTTTAAGCTTCTATGGCACTCCGTGACACATTACAATTAATACAGACTTTACGTTTAGACTACGTTTTACGTTAACAACTATGCTCCTAGGGAATGCTTTTGCCTGATCTGTGACAACTGGTGCTGAGGGCACTGTACAGGGAAGCTGTCTTTGGCTGAACTATGCAGGCCAGGCTGCTGTGGTAGTTTGGTGGGCTTGCAGTGGGCTGCACTTTGGAAAGGGCTGATCAAACCAGCAGATTCCCTTAAAGGTGTTACAGACCCTGGGCTGGTGCAGTCTGCGCTCCTTTCTGCTGCAATATACAGTCAGAGTACTGTCTAGTACAATCCAATGTCAGCATCAAATTGAGGGCAAATATCTGATGGTCTGCAGTAAGTGTAGGTTCCATCTTGTAATAAGCTTTTTTTTTTTTTAACATCTGTTTTGGAAGTCTGACTCCATTTCTTGTGGTATGTTTCTTGCTGTCATCTTTACTTCACATGATGGTCTTCAGATGACATTTGCCTGACAGACTTTGGTAACTTTCCATCTCCCTTTCTCTATTCTTCTGATACTCATTCTGTAGGATTACATTTAATGAACCTTTACATGACCATCCTTTCTCAGCTGTTCAACATGCACATTTGATGTTTGTCATTCATTTCATAATACAAATTGTTCCATAATTAACATTAAAACAATTGTTTAAGTACTAAATAAATAGTAACTCAAGCACTGAAACCTATTAAATATTTCTAACTTTAAATAACTTGTGATGTCATGCTTACAAAGGACATGTCTTTGCTGTGCAATAATGAACCTCACCTCATGTCATTATCCACTAAGGCCAATGAAACATTGCACAGTGAAGGTTGTCAGGTAACAACTTGAGGTGGAACTTGAGTGGTGATGGAGCAAGATAAGAGCTAACAGGAAAATTGGAGTATTTACTCAGGTACAGAAACTGCAAGTTATAGGAGGAACCAGGTTTCCTCAGCTAGATCAAAAGTCCCATGTTTTATCACTCACTTCTCCTATATGCATACATATGTAGCCAGGTGCATTGTCATTGTAATTCTTATAAGAATTAACACTTAACTATTTAACCCTTATTTTATTTAATCTCTCTACAGATAAAAAAACCTCAGTGTGAAAAGGCACAGACAGTGTGGAGCTCCAGGAAATGGCAGAGGGTGAGAACATTAGGCCGCTCTCCCATCACTACTGTTTTTTTAACACTTCAATCGCTTATTTACATGGTGGCCTTTAAGCCATATGAACTTCAGAATCAACCTCCTAGTGGCCCAGACTGCAATAGTACAAGGAAATGAGAATCATTAGAAATTGCTGCACAAATTCATGCAGTAGTCCAGACCATGAATTCAGCACTTTGCATAGCTTAATAACTAGGAGTGTAATGATACATTGATCTGCATTGATACATTGATTCACTCATCAACAATCCCATAGCATCAATACAAAATGAAAACATTGATTAGACATTGTACATATTATAACTGCCTCCTGGCCAACTAGCTGACATGACAGACAAGCTTTGCTATGCCTGTAATAACATGTTCATTATCCTTGAAATAGCACTGTCAACTTAATAGTCTGAAAAGCATTGCTTCACTAGCCCAGCACTACCATAATGTACAGTCATTTGTAAGACAGACTTTAATTTTGAAATTCTCCACTACGTTTTTCCCCGCTTGAGCACACACACCTCCAAACAAAAAGAAATAGGAAAATGTGTGCAATTGTTCATGTTTGCTTTGTTTTAACATCCAGAATTTCTTATTTTAATTGAAGGAGGAAAAATCCAAAGGTGTAGTGTGTAGTTATGATACAGCAAGACTATACTACCTTGGTCACTATTACTGTAAGTATTTAGTTTGAAACCACAAATATGCGTAAGTGTTACATACTGTCCTGTTTTACTGTGTGTAAATAGGAATCTAATGTTCTTTCAGGTTTTTTTAAATAAAATTTGGCAAAGTAATATTTTAGCTGCTTTTGGGATTTGATATGAAGGGAAGTGATTGTCAAATCTGCATCTCATCACATACCGATTGCTGAGTCCTGAATCATATCGAATCAAAAACATTGTTTCAAACTTTGTGATATCGACAGAAATTGAATTGTTTTACATTTAATTGACATAATATCGTATCGTGAAGGGATTTACACCCCTACTCACAACATTCAACCCAAAATGCAGCACAGTTTTAAAATCTGTCTTCAACTGAATTTGTAAGTGAACATCTTAGCCCTAGAGTCTATGGCCAAAGGTAAATTACATATAACTCCATATTAAACTGTCAGGCCTTTCCCCAAATAAACTTGCCCTTATGCTTTATCAGCATGAATTCCTTTACTTTGCAACTTGCATTTGATTTTTTCCAGACATGTTTCTGGCAGCCTGCAACTGAAGATCAGCAGAACAACTGATGCACCTTTTCCTCCTATATTTAGCAATGTAAAACCCTTCTGCTTTAACTTTGCCGAATAGCTGACCAAATCAGCCTCAAGACGTCATCTCTTCTAAGCAAAGTGAGACAGAGACAAAGTTTCTCATACTGTGGTTTAAGATGCAATAAAAGGCTATGTTGATCAAAAGCAAAACATATTTCTTAAATGGCTCAAATCTTAAATGCTTCCTCCTTTCCAAAAATTCAATTATAATAATAATTTCAAGGAATGGGATAAAAGCACTGGCGTTCCCTGACCAGGAATCCAACCTGGGCCGCAGCAGTGAGAACACCAAATCCTAGTCACTAGACCATCAAGGACTGGTAGGTCAAGTGCCCTAGAAAATACAAATTTTTTATAAAGCTACCCTTCTACTTTGCTACAGAATAGCTGACCAAATTAGCCTCAACACCTCACCACTTCTAAGCAAACTGAGACAGAAACAGTTTCTCATGCTGTGGTTTTAGATGCAATATATAACGAAATGCTGATCAAAAGCAACAGATATATTTCTTAAATGGCACTAGCCACAGGCACCTTAATTTATCTGATATCATGAAAGGCAAGAAAGATTTCAAATGTTGATGTCGCTGACTATTTTCAAAACGTGCCGGCTGAGATCCAGTTCTTAGGTTTAAATCCCGAATTACTAACTAAGTGCGGCACAATGCAAAATAAAGCTCCACTGATTTGATGAGCTGACAAACCAGTAATTTGTAGGTGGTGCAAGCTGTTTTAAATTCAAAACAACAGTAACCCCACCTGACTCAAAAGGTAAATAAACTTCTCACAAAATCATCTGCTCTCCAAAATTTCTCAGCTATGTGTGCAGAATGAGGTCAAAAATGGCAGTCATTGCCAAACCTGAGTAAACCTAGTTGCGAGTGGCTTGTTGGTCTTGGGGTATGATTCTCGTTTTGGGTATGAGAAGTCCAGGGTTTAAATCCCACAAGAGCCCTTAAATGTTGCTGTGTGTGTGAAAGGGTGGCGATGAGACAACACTTTCACGTATGATTTGATGGTTTGGAGTGATGTTTTACAGATTTTCGGGTGTTGCTGCTGGATTCCCTGTTGAATTTGTTAACTTACAATATTACCTTGTAACAACACGTGGAAAAATGCAGAACAATAATCCAACGGCTCTCTCAAATCTCCTGTTGGAAGCATGAGTTGGGCTCTTTAGTCCAGAGGTGTATTTGCCAATATGAATGTGAGAGGTCCTATGAGAGCTCTCAGACTGTAGGTGTAAAAAGAGGCATCCTTAGGTTGCTGTTCAACTCCAGCTTGAAAGAAAGCTTATTTTGTTTCCTGTTTTTGAACCAGCCCCTTTAGGAAGCTTGTTTTAATATCTGCAGTCCTCCGCTCTACCAACTGAGCTATCGACAGCAGACTGTGTTACTGTTTGCTGGGCCAGTACATGAAAACGCTGGCACCTCAGAAAGAATACACATATTTTCTTCCATCCTATAGAGCAGTTTTGCATATTCTGGAGGCAAGCTGCTCATCTACTTGATCATAGAGCAAAACTGTGAGCCCTCATGGGAACTGAGGCCGGAACATCTCACATTCATGTTGGCAAATACACCTCTGGACTGAAGAAGCCAAGTCATCTCATGCTTCCAACAGGAAATTTCAGAGAGTCTTTTGATCATTGTTCTGCTTTCTTGTAAGTATGGTTACAAATTAATAGTGTGTGTTTACAAATTCAACAGGAGATCCAGCTACAGCACCCGAAAATCTCAAAAATAATGCTTGCTTATTAACAGAGCATACTTGAAAGTGTGATCTCATCTCTGCCCTTCAACACACACACACCTAAAAGCTAATACTTGAAAACTCATCCCAGATTTGAACCCAGGGCCTCGCGCACCCAAAGCAAGAATCATACCCCTAGACCAATGAGCCACATGGAAGTCAGATTACTTAGATTCAGCAGTGATTGTCTTTTTCAGCTGATCCTGCGCAAATAGCTGAGAAATTTTGGAGAGCAGATGGTTTTGTGAGAAGACTATTTAGCTTTTGAGTCATGTGGGGTTACTGTTGTTTTGAATTCCAAACTGCTTGCACCACCTACAAATTACTGGTTTGTCAGCTCAACAAATCAGTGGAGCTGTATATCGCACTGTGCCACGCTTAGTTAGCTGACACAAGATAGCACTTGTGGACTAATTTGGGATTTAAACCTAAGACCACTGGATCTCAGCCAGCAAGTTTTGAAAAAAGGTAGTCTCATCAACATTTTTAAACCTTTCTTGCCATTCTTGATAATATCAGATGAAAAAACATGCCTGTGTCTAGTGCCATTTAAGAAATATATCTGTTGCTTTTGATCAACATGACTTCATATTGCATCTCAAACCACAGCATGAGAAACTTTGTTTCTGTCTCACTTTGCTTAGAAGAGGTGAGGTCTTGAGGCTGATTTGGTCAGCTATTCGGTAGCATTGAATTAGAAGGGTGGCTTTTTATGACAAATTATATTTTCAATACCAGTCCCTGGTGGTCTAGTGGCTAGGATTTGGCGCTCTCACCGCCGCAGCTCGGGTTCGATTCACGGTCAGGGAAAGCTTGTGCTTTTGTTCCATTACCTGAAATGATTATAATCAATGAAAATGAGGAAAAGAAGAAGCAAAACATTCCCATTTCCTTCAAGGCGGATTTCAAAGTCAAAAAGTCAACTTTATTGTCATCTCTGCTATATACTGTACAGATACATAGAGAGACGAGACGATGTGGCTCCAGGTTATTTCCAGTGCACACAAACAAAGAACAGTAGAACAGAGAATAAATAGGCAGTGGCACGACTAGGCACATGGAATAAACAATAAATAAGTAAAAATACACATTAAACAATATACAATATACATTTTAGACTAGACAGGGATTTTTTTTTTTTTTTTCAAATATATATATTTATAAATAGAGGCTAGAGACAGACATAGAGGTAAACATGTTTGTCAAGTCAGGATGCAGTATTCTTAACAGGTTGAAATTGACATTTACACTGAGTGTGCAAGAGGTAGAGTTATAATAGACATACTATATCCGGACTATTTCCAAGTACAATGTTCAGTATATGTGCAAATATGCAGACATTTAAACAGGTGCAAACTGACATTTTACATTGGATGTGCACGAGGTAGAAGGTTATAATAGGACAGATACTATATTCGGCTATTTATGTGTACAATGTTTCAGTGTATGTGCAAACATTTGTAAAGCAGCATATAATGTTTGTGCAAAAGTGGCAGCAGTGCAGTATCATAACAGTAGTTATTGTGCATCAAAGTGACAGTGGTGTGTAAAGTAAGGTGCAGTAAAGTGCAGTGGTGCAACAGAAACAGTTTCTTCACAGTCCAGGTGTGTGTGTGGGGGGAAGTGTGATGGCAGGGAGTGAGTTCAAGAGTCTGATGGCTTGTGGGAAGAAGCTATCACGCATCCTGGAGGATCGAGACCTGATGCTGCGAAAGCGTCTGCCAGATGGAAGGAGTGTGAACAGTCTGTGTGAAGGGTGTGAGGGGTCGAGCACGATGCAGGAGGCCCTTCTGATGCAGCGCTTGTAGAAGATGTCCTGCAGCGGCGGAAGAGACGCTCCGATGATGTTGCCAGCTGTTTTGACCACCCTTTGAAGCCGCCTGATATCGGCAACAGCACTGTTACCGAACCAGGCAGAGATGCAGCCGGTCAGGACGCTCTCTATGGTGCCCCTGTAGAATGCGGTGAGGGTGGGAGGGAGCAGGTTGGCTCGCTTCAGCCGTCTCAGGAAGTGGAGACGCTGCTGGGCCTTTTTGGTGATGGAGGTGGTGTTGGTGGTCCAGGTGAGATCGTCTGAGATGTGAACTCCCAGGAACTTGGTGTTTTTTACAGTCTCAACCGTGGAGCCGTGGATGCTGAGTGGTGTGTGGGTGGAGCGAGTTCTCCTGAAGTCGACGATCATTTCCTTTGTTTTGTCTACATTCAGCGACAGGTTGTTCTCACTGCACCAGGCAGCCAGCTGCTGAACCTCATCTCTATACGCCGACTCATCGTTGTTGCTGATGAGCCCCACCACGGTCGTGTCATCGGCGAATTTGATGATGTGGTTTGAGCTGTGCAGGGCGGTGCAGTCGTGAGTCAGGAGTGTGAACAAAAGTGGGCTGAGAACGCAGCCCTGAGGAGCTCCGGTACTCAGCCTGATGGTGCTGGAAATGTTGTCGCTGATTCGGACGGACTGAGGTCTCTCTGACAGGAAATCCAGAATCCAGTTACAGAGTGAGGTGCTCAGTCCCAGCTTGCTCAGTTTCATACACAGTCTTTGGGGGATGATGGTGTTGAATGCTGAACTAAAGTCTATGAACAGCAATCTGACATAAGAGTCTTTATTGTCCAAGTGTGAGAGGGAAAGGTGAAGTGCAGTGGATATCGCGTCCTCAGTCGACCTGTTTGTGCGATAGGCAAACTGCAGAGGGTCCAGTGAGTGGGGGAGGTTGCCTTTCACCTGTGCCATGACAAGTCTCTCAAGGCACTTCATGGTGATGGGGGTCAGAGCGATGGGCCGGTAGTCATTCAGGCAGGAAACTGAAGATTTCTTTGGCACTGGGATGATGGTGGTGGACTTGAAGCACGCTGGGACGATCATCTGGCTCAGCGAAGTGTTGAAGATGTCCGTGAACACCTCGGCTAGCTGGTCAGCGCAGTCTCTCAG